>LNAC01002382.1:0-15855 GCA_002007465.1 Ailurus styani | reverse complement strand
TATTTACCCCAAAGATAGAGATGTAGTGAAAAGAAGGTCCATGGGTACCCCAATGTTCATATCAGCAATGTCCACAATCTCCAAACTGTGGAAAGAGCCTAGATTCTCTTCAACAGACGAATGGATAAAGAAGACGTGGTCCTTATATACAATGGAATATTACTCATCCATCAGAAAGGATGAATACCCAACTTTTCTATCAACCTGGACGGGTCTGGAGGAGATTGTGCTGAATGAATTGAGTCATGCAGAGAATGTCAATGATCATATGGTTTCACTTACTTGTGGAACATAAGGAATAAAATGGAGAGGATTCTAGGGGAAGGAAAGGAAAAGCGAACTGGGGTAAATCGGAAAGGAGTTGAACCACTAGTGACAGTGGACTCTGAGAAACAAACTGAGGGTTGTGGAGGGGAAGGGGAAAGGGGATTGGTGATCCTGGTGGTGGGTTAAGGAGGGCACGTATTGCATGGGGCACTGTGTATGGTGCATAAACAAGGAATCTTTGATCACTGAAAAAATAAAATTAAAAAATAAATAAAAATTAAAAAATATAAAAACAAAACAAAGACAAATATTACCTGTGAAAAGTCAAGAACTGCTTTTCCATTAGAAGTCACCTGTTTTTGTTAACTTTTTGGTCACTACTATCTGTCTTACTATAGTACCCATCTGACTGAATTCACGAGGCTCAATAAAAACAGTAAATGATATTTATAAATTAAGCAAAAGTCATTTTCTTCGTTTAAGGACACATTTATATATAATATTTATGTTCAATATATGCTTTATTTTCCAGAAAAATCTTAAAATAATTCCATATTACTTTAAATTTAATAAACTATTTTGTTTAGTATTAAAGAAAAAGACCCATCTATATTCTACTTACAAAAGACCCATTTTAGATCTAAAGACACCTTGAGAATGAAAGCAAAGAACTGGGGAAACATTTATCATGCTAATGGATGTCAAAAGAAAGCCAGAGTATCCACATTTATATCAGACAAACTGGATTTTAAACCAAAGACTGTAACAAGAGATGAAGAAGGGTACTATATCATAATGAAGGAGCCTATCCAACCAGAATATGTAATGAATGTAAATAGTTATGTCACAACTTGGGAACATCCAAATATATAAATCAATAAATAAAAAAATAAACTAACTGATAATAATATAATAATAGTAGGGGACTTTAACACCCCACTCACAGCAATGGATAAATTATCTAAGACAAAGAATCAACAAGGAAACAATGGCTTTAATGACACACTGGACCAGAAGGACTTTGCAGATGTAATCAGAATATTTCATTTGTAAGCAGCAGAATAAAGGTTCTTTTTGAAGAATAGAAAATTCTCCATAATAGACCACATACTAGGTCACAAATCAGCCCTCAATAAGTACAAAAAGATTGAGATCATACCATGTATAGTTTCAGACCACAGTGTTATGAAACTGAAAACCAACAAGGAAAAAATTGTAAAGGCCACAAATACATGGAGGTTAAAGAACATCATACTAAAGAATTAATGGGTTAACTAGGAAATTAGAGAATAAGTTTATAAAAATATATGGAAGCAAATGAAAATGAAAACTCAATAGTCCAGTACCTTTCAGATGCAGGGTCATAAGAAAGAAGTATATAGAAATACAGGCCTACCTCAAGAAGCAGCAAAAGTCTCAAATACACAACTTAACCGCACACTTAAAAGGGCTAGGAAAGTAACAGGAAATAAAGCCTAAAGCCAGCAGAAGAAGGGAAAGAATAAAGATTAGAACAGAAATAAATGATACAGAAACAAAGAAATAACCCCACAGTAGAACAGATCAATGAAACATAGAGCTGATTCTTTGAAAGAATTAATAAAATTAATAAACTCCTAGCCAGGTGTATCAAAAAGAAAATAGAAAGGACCTAAATAAATAAAATCAAGAATTAGAGAGGAGACATCACAACCAACACCACAGAAATACAAACAATCATAAGAGATTATTATGAAAAATAATATGCCAACAAATTGGGCCACCTAGAAGAAGTGGATAAATTCTTAGAAACATACCAAATACCAAAACTGAAACAGGAAGAAATATAAAATATTAACAGACCCATAATTAGCAAAAAATTGAATAGGTAATCAAAAATTTTCCAACAAACAAAAGTCCAGGGCCAGAAGGCTTCCTGGTGGAATTCTACAAGACATTTAAAGAAGAGCTAATACATATTCTCCCCAAACTGTTTCAAAAAAATAAAAATGGAAGGAAAACTTCCAAACTCATTCTAAGAGGCCAATCTTACCTTGATTAAAAAACCAAAGGCCTCACTAAAAAGGAGAAATACAGGCCAATATGTCTGATGAACATGGATGCAAAAATTCTCAACAAGATACTAGCAAATTGAATTCAAAAGTATATTGAAAGACTCATTCACCACAATCAAGTGGGATCTATTCTTGGGCTGAAGGGGTGGTTCAATAGTCATAAATCAATCAATGTGATAAACCACATTAATAAGAGAAAGGATAAGAATCATATGATTCTCTCAATAGATGCAGAAAAAGCATTTGACAATGTATAGCATCCCTTCTTGACAAAAACTCTCAACACAGGCACATGGGTGGCTTAGTTGGTTGAGCAGCTGCCTTCAGTCCAGGTCATTATCCTCGAGTCTCAGGATCAAGTCCCTCATTGGGCTTTCTGCTCTGCAAGGGGTCTGCTTCTCCCACTGATCCTCCCCCTCTTATGCTCGCTTTCTCTCATTCTCTCTCTCTCAATTAAATAAATAAAATCTCAAAAAAAAACTCTAAGCAAAGTAAGGATAGATGAAACAAACCTCAACATTATAAAGGCCATATACAAAAGACCCATGGCTAATATTTTCAACAGGCAAAAACGGAGAGATTTTCCTCTAGGGTCAAGAATAGGACAAGGATGTCCACTCTTTCTATTACTGTAGTACTGGAAGTCCAAGCCTCAGCAATCAGACAACAAAAAGAAATGAAAGGTATCCAAATCGGCAAGGAAGAAGTCAAACATTCACTATATGCAGGTTACATGATACTCTTTATGTGAAAGCCTGAAGACTGCACCAAAAAAATTACTGGAAGTGATATATGAATTCAGCAAATTCACCAGATATAAAATCAATGTACAGAAATCTGTTGCATTTTTATACACCAATAATGAAGCAGCTGAAGGAGAACTCAAGGAATCAATCTGATTTACAATTGCACCAAAAAAAATGATACACATAGGCATAAACCTAAATAAATAGATAAAATATCTGTACTCTGTAAACTTTAGAACAGAAAGGACACAAAAAATGGAAAAACATTCCACATTCATGAATTGGAAGAAGAAATATTGTTAAAATATTCATACTACCCAAAGAAATAATGAACATAGAAAAGGACTTTGCCCAAATCTGTAAACTCCTAGCCCAGGGCTTTCTTCTCTGCCATGTCACTGGAGAACCAACATTAGTTCCCCAAACCAAACCTAAGAGGAACAGGCATGAAATGTGATGCTTTTGATTAGGATTCAGAACTACAGAATATCCCTTTGAAATTTTTAAATCTAATAACAATAATAAAAATGAAGGCCTACTCAATCAGAGAAAGACAATTATCATATGATCTCTCTGATATGAGGAACTTGAGGGGCAGGGTGGGGGGTCGTGGGGGGTAGGGAGGGAAAAATAATGAAACGAGATGGGATGGGGAAGGACACAAACCATAAGAGACTCCTGATCTCACAAAACAAACTGAGGGTTACTGGGGGGTGGGAGGGTAGGGATAGGGTGGATGGGTTATGAACATTGGGGAGGGTTTGTGCTTTGGTGAGTGCTGTGAAAGATGTAAGCCTGATGATTCACAGACCTGTACCCCTTGGGCAAAGAATAAAAATAAAATTAAAAAAAATACCAATAGCATTTTTCACAGAGCTACAACAAACAATCCTAAAATTTGTATGGAACCACAAAAGAACCTGAATAGCCAAAGAATCCTTGATAAAGAAAAGCATAGCTGGAGAAATCACAATTCCTGGCTTCAAGTTATATTACAAAGCTGTAGTAATCAAACAAGTAGTGTACTGACACAAAAATGGACACACATGTCTGTAGAACAGAGTAAAGATCCCAGAAGTAAACCCATAATTTTATGGCTAATTAATATTCAACAAAAGAGCAAGTATATGCAATGTGAAAAAGTCTTTCCAACAACTGGTGTGGGGAATATTGATCAGCTGCATGCAAAAGAATAAAACAGAATCACCGTTTTACACCAAACACAAAAATAAACTCAAAATGGATTTAAGATTTAAATGTGATACATGAAACCACAAAAATCCCAGAAGAGAGCACAGGCAGTAATTACTCAGATATCAACCCTTGCAACATCTTTCTAAATATGTCTCCTAGACATGGGAAACAAAATAAAAATAAATTATTTGGACTGCATGAGAATAAGTAAAGAAAACAATCAACAAAATGAAAATAAGATGTACTGAATGAGAGCAAATATTTGCAAATGACATATCCGATAGAGTTAGTATGCAAAATATATAAAGAACTTACATAATAGCACCAAAAATTAAAAATACAATTAAAAATAGCAGAAGACATAAACAGCCATCTTTCCAAGAAGACATACAGATGGTCAACAAACATATGAAAAGATGTTCAACGTCATTCATCATCAGGGAATGCAAATCAAAACAACAATAAGATATCACCTCATACCTCTCAGAATGGCTAAAATCAACAACACAAGAAGCAACAGTTGTTGACAAGGATGTGGAGGAAAGGGAACCCTCTTGCATTGTTGGTGGGAAAGCAAACTGGTACAGCTACTCTGGAAAAGACTATGGAGGTTCCTCAAAAAGTTAAAATTAGAACTATTCTAGGATCTAGCAATTACACTACTGGGTATTTATCCAAAAAACACAAAAACACTAATTCAAAGGGATACATGCACCCCTATGTTTATTGCAGCAGTATTTATAATAGCCTAATTATGGAAGCAACCTAAGTATCCATTGGTAGATGAATGGATAAACAATATACAGTATCTAGGCAAAGAGAAATATCGATAGATAGATAGATAGATGGATAGATAGATATTATTCAACCGTAAAAAATAACATCTTTCCATTTCCATTGACATGGATGGATCTAAAGAGTATAATGCTAAGTGAAGTTAGCCAATCAGAGAAAGACAAATACTATATGATCTCACTATTATGAGGAATTTAAGAAAGAAAACAAATGATCAAATAAAAAAAGAGAGACAAACCAAAAATAGACCCTTAAATACAGAGAACAAAGAGATGGTTACCAGAGGGGAGGTGGGTAGGGCCATGTGTGAAATAGGTGAAGGTGGTTAAATGTACACTTATCTTTTTTCTTTTTTAATAGTGATCAAGAAGTCCTTGCCTTTAAAAAGAAGATTTTATTTATTTATTTGACAGAGAGAGAGAGTACAAGCAGGGGGAGTGGCAGGCAGAGGGAAAGGGAGAGGCAGGTTCCCTGCTGAGCATGAAGCCTAATGTGGGGCTCGATCCTAGGATTCTGGGATCATGACCTGAGCCAAAGGCAGATACTCAACCAACTGAGCCACACAGGTACCCCTAAAAGTAGATTTATCTTTATGTGCAGTCAGTAATATATGGAATTTTTAAATCAGTGTATTATACACCTGAAATGAATACAACACTGTATGGTAAATACACTGGAAGTTAAAAATAAATACCTATGGCCTAGACCATCTGCATGGTCTCAGATTTAAATTTGCCAAAGAGAATTCACAGAGTGGCAAATAACAGAAAAGGTTAAATTAAAATTTAACATCAGCGTGCTACCCTATATTTCAATTAATAGTATCTGAAAAGAAAACTCTCTAAAAGCCTGTACTCTAGCTATTCATACAAATAGATTCTCAATAGTATGCACTCATCCACATTTCTGGCAAGTGCCCTCGTTCTTTGAGGCTTTCTAGGGAAAATGCAAATATCATTTGAATACTTAAGAGACATTCCTTTCTTTGTGTTATTTTGCTTAAACCAGGGAGGGGGAGAGAAATACATGTTTAAACAATACCACAAGTAAAAAACAAATTAGCATCATTATATGAAATAAATATTGCTTGTGAGATTCTAGCCAATGAATTAACTCCTGTTCACATCTTATATAGCCCAAAATTAGATAAAGCACAGGAGTTTGGTGGTATTAATTTTCCCACAATAGTGACATTCTATGGTCAATTAAATCCCCAAAGTTAAATTAATTATTAAAGAAAATTGTCTATAGCAATGATTCATTGGATATAGGTCAAGTCTATACAAGATTAAACTGTTTTTTTGGGGGGTGGGGAGGTATGGGTGATATGTTTCAGGAAACTTGTTTCTGCTACTTTAACAAAGAAAGTTTAAATGTAACACTAGAATACATTAAATCATATTGACCAGCTGTGATTGAGAGTTTGATCTGTCCATCACCAATTAATTTATTTCAAGTGTATGTATTAAGGGCAACTAAGACTCTGGGAGGAAGAACTACTGGGAGAAAGAACAAATCTCTCGATTCAAGGTATTTAGAATCTTGGTGGTAAAAACAAAGATATGGAAGTTTGAAAATAGTAAAGACAACTCACAGAATATAATATACAGTAAGTTCATATGAATACAAGGAAAATCTTCAAGGAATTGGGCCTAGAAAAGCTTATTAGCATTTCAGTAGATAAAGGTGGAGTGTGAGGTTTTTCTGAATTTAGTCAATGGCATAAGCAAAATAACAATGTATGTCATACAGGTAGAAATGTGTGGTATACATTTAGCAAATAATTTTTAATCTAATTTGGTGCAAAAAGACAAGATAAGGCCAGAGATATAATTTGAAGATGGCTGGTAAACACACTGGTATATTGGAACTGGCCTCACACCAGCTTTGGAAGGTGACTATTAACATCTCTTTTCGTGTCTGTATTCAGTAGCATCATATTTTTAGCTTGAAACTGGCCATAGTAGGGGGATTTGTTTTAAAGATTTTATTTATTTACTTGACAGAGAGAGAGAGAGAGAGAGAATACACATAGGGGGAGAGGGAGAGGGAGAAGCATGCTTCCCATTGAGCAAAGAGCCCAATGTGGGGCTCTATCCCAGGACCCTGGGAAAATGATCTGAACCAAAGGCAGATGCTTTACCAACTGAGCCACCCAGGCACCCCCATAGCAAGAGAATTTATACCATTTTGTCAAATACCACAAATCACTTTTCAGGATACTGCAATATTTAAGAATCTGAATGCTAGGATCAGAGAATATGTAACTTAGAAGATGTGTGTGAGGTATTGAAGAATTTTGGCAGAGAAATTATATTATTGGAGAGTCATTTCCCTAGAGCTGTAAGTTAAAGCCACAGTCATAGACAGGCTTTCTAAGAGTGTTTAGAGAAAGAGGGGTTCTGAGGAAAGAATGTCTGGAAATATCTAAAGTTAAAGGAGGAAAAGGAGCTTACCAATGAAATACATAAAAATAGTAGCCAGAAATGAAACAGGAAGATCAAAATAAAGCCAATTCATAAAAGAAAGAAACGTTTCAAGAATGAAAAGACATTAACTTGTAAAATAGATTAACTTTCAAACATCCTTAAGATTTAGAAAAGGCATTAAGGAAAGGAAAATAAGCAAAATGACATGCTAGGGGACACATAGACTATTACTATACATATACTACATAACACATAGTTATACAAGCATTTTATACCATGTGAAAAAGAAGATCACCGTGGATCAAGTGTAAAAGGTGTTTTCCTAGAATGTGATTAAGGCTAGAATAATCTTATTTAAATAAAAATTCATATATAAAAGAAACAGGAGAGAATGAAAACATCAAGATTCAGTGTCATCATGTTAAATACTATGCATTAAATGTGGTGTTGCTGTGGTTTTACCCTGGAATAATTCTTACTATCACATGTTCTATTATTGACAATGAGCCCTCACCAAGCTTTTTAAAGACTTCAAATTTCTATCTAACATGTGTATAGTACAAAGCACTTTCATGTACATTATTTCATTTAACCTTCCTAAGAACACAGTGAACTAAGTATAACTCCCATTTTACTTATGATGTAACCAAGCCAAGGCTGAGAAATACTAAGTGATTTATCCAACATCAAACATCTGACAAGGAAGACTATGGAACCATAACTCATGCTTTCTTTTTCTTTCTTTCTTTTCTTTCTTTTCTTTCTTTCTTTCTTTCTTTCTTTCTTTCTTTCTTTCTTTCTTTCTTTCTTTCTTTCTTTTTCTTTCTTTCTTTCAAGAGAACATGAGTAGGGGGCTCAGAAGGGGCAGAGGGAGAGGGAGAATCTTAAGCAGGCTCCACACCCAGTGTTGAGCCCAAAGTTGGGCTCAGTCTCAAGACCCTGAGATCATGATGTAAGCCAAAATCAAAAGTTGGATGCTTAGCCTTCTGAGCTACCCAGGCACCTCCCAGGCCTTCTCATTCCAAACCCAGAATAATTTTTCCTGCAATATGCCATTTTACATCTTTCTTTTATCTTAGTACTTATTTAACTGCAAGGCCATGGTCTTTAATGTAATTAAACCTAAAATTAATGACTTGGTACACTTTCTTAAAATGGGAAGAGTGACTGAGACTAACTTGATAAGAACACGGTAAACCTATCTTTTGTTTAATTTATTGTATTTTATTTTTATTATGTTCAATCAGCCAACATATAATACACCATTAATTTTTGACATACTCTTCAACAATTCATTAGTTGCATATAACCCCCAGTGCTCATCACCACATCTGCCTTTATTTAAAAAAAATATTTAAATTTATTTTATTTTATTTTATTTTTATTTTATTTTTTCAGTGATCCAAGATTCCTTGTTTATGCACCACACCCAGTGCTCCAAGCAATAGGTGCCCTCCTTAATACCTACCAACATGATCACCCATGTCCCCACCCCCTCTCCCCTCCATAGCCCTCAGTTTGTTTCCCAGAGTCCACAGTCTCTCATCTTTCTTCTCCCCCTCTGATTTACCCCAATTCACTTTTCCTTTCCTTCTCCTAAAGTCCTCCATTTTATTCCTTATGTTCCACAAGTGAGTGAAACCATATGATAATTGACTTTCTCTGCTTGACTTGTTTCACTAAGCATAATCTCCTCCAGACCTGTCCATGTTGGTAAAAAAGTTGGGTATTCATCCCTTCTGATGGCTGAGTAATATTCCATTGTATATATGGACCACATCTTTACCCATTCGTTTGTTGAAGGGCATCTCAGCTCTTTCCACAGTTTGGCAATTGTGGACATTGCTGCTATGAACAATTGTTGCAGAAAAAGCATTTGACAAAATACAGCATCTGTTCCTGATTAAAACTCTTCAAAGTATAGGGAGAGAGGGAACATTCCTCAACTTCATAAAATCTATCTATGAAAAACCCACAGTAAATTTTATTTTTAATTTTTGTTACATTATCTTCGGGTGTACAACATAGTGATTAGATAACTCTGAGTTATGTTATGCTCACCACAAATGTAGTTACCACTTGTTATCATACAACACTAATATAATATCATTGACTATATTCCCTATGCTATACGTTTTATCTCAATGATTTATTCACTCCATAACTGGAAGCCTGTATCTCCAATTTCCCTTCACCCATTTTGCATACCCCCCACAGTCCTATCCTCTGATAATCATCAGTTTATTCTCTATATTTATGGGTTTATTTCTGCTTTATTGTTTGTTTCATGTTTCAGATTTCATGTATAAAGGAAATAAAATGGTATTTGTCTTTCTCTGACTTATTTCACATAGCATAATATATTTTAGGTCAACTCATGTTATCTCAAATGGCAAGATCTCCTTTTTATGGCTGGGTAATATTCCCTTGTATGTATATTCCACTTCTTCTTTATCCATTCATTTATTCATGGACACATGGGTTGCTTCCATATCTCAGCTGTTGTAAATAATGATTTAATAAACATAGGGGTGCACATGTCATTTCAATGTGATCTTTTCATTTTCTGTGGGTAAATACCCAAAAGTGGAAATATTGGATTATGTGATGTTTTTAATTTTCTGAGGAACCTCCATACTGTTTTACAAGTGGTTGCATAAATTTACATTCCCACTAACAGCACACAAATATTCCTTTTTCTACACATCCTAAAACTTGTTATTTTCCTCTTTTTTGATCCTAGACATTCTGAATGTTGTAAGGTGATGTCTCATTGTGGTTTGATTTCATTTCCCTGATGATTAGTGATGTTGAGCATCTTGTCCTGTGTCTGTTGGCTATCTATATGTCTTATTTGAAAATATGTCTCTTCATGTCCTTGGTCTATCTTTTAATTGATTATTTGTGTGTGTGTGTGTTGAATTGTGCAAATTCTTTATATATATTTCATGTTAACCCCTTACTAGATATATCATTTGCAATTATCTTCTTCCATTCAGTAGGTTTCTTTTTTGTTTTGTTGATGGTTTCCTTCACTGTGAGAAATCTTTTTATTTTGATATAGTTTCAATAGTTTATTTTTGCTTTTGTTTCCCTTTCCTAAGGAGACATATCCAGAAATGTGTCTCTAAGGTCAATGTCAAAGAGATTACTGCTTATGTTTTCTTCCAGGAATTTTATGGTTTCAGGTCACACATTTAGGTTTTTAATTGATTTCAAGTTTAGTTTTGTATATGGTGTAAGTGGTCTACTTTCATTATTTTGCATATAGTTGTCCAGCTTTCTAGCACAATGTATTAAAGAGACTGTCTTCTGTATTGTATATTCTTGCTTCCTTTGCCACAGATTAATTGACCATATAAGTATAGGTTTATTTCTAGGCTCTCTATTCTGTTTTATTGATCTATGTGCCTATTCTCGTGCCAGTAACATACTGTTTTGATTACTACAGCTTTATAGTATATCTTGAAATCTGGAATTGTAATACCTCCAGCTTTGTCTCTCTTTCTCAAGAATGTTTTGGATATTTGGAGTATTTTGTCATTCTATACAAATTTTAGTATCATTTGTCTGTTAACTGATCATTGTTCTGTTAAAAATGCTGCTGATATTTTGACAAGGATTGCATGATCTGTAGATTGCCTTGGGTAGTATGAACATTTTAACAATTTTAATTCTTCCAAACCATGAAGATGGAGTAGCTTTCCATTTGTTTGTGTTTTCAATTTCCTTCATCAATGTTTTGTCATTTTCAGAATACAGGTCTTTCACTTCTATGGTTAAGTTTACTCCTAGATATTTCATTACTTTTGGTGCAATTTATAAATGTAATTATAAATGTGATTGTCTTCTTAATTTCTCTTTGGTGTGAGCATACACAAATGTAATTGATTTCTGTATATTAATTTTGTATTCTGAAACTTTACCATTTTATTATTTCTAATACTTGTTGGTGGAGTATTTGGGTTTTCCTTTGTATACTAAAATGTTATCTTCAAAGAGTGACACTTTAATGTTTTCCTAACCAATTTGGATGCCTTTTATTTCTTTCTCTCATCTGATTGCTGTGGCTAGGACTTCCAATACTATGTTGAATAAAAGTGATGAGACTGGACAATGTTGTCTTTTACCTGAACTTAGAGGAAAAGTTCTCAGTTTTTCATCATTGAGGGTGATTTTGGCTATGTGTTTTTCATACATGGACTTTATTATGTTCAGACATGTACACTCTAAACCCACTTTGTTGACAATTTTTATCATGAATGTATATTGAATATTGTCAAATGCTTTTTCTTCATCTATTGAGGTTCTCCTATGATTTTTATCCTTCATTTTGATAAGGTGGCATGTCATGTTGATTTGTGAATATTGAACCAACCTTGCATGCCTGGAATAAATCCCACTTGCTCATGGTGAATGATCTTTCAGTGTATTGTTGAATACATTTTGCTAATATGTCATTGAAGATTTTTGCATGTATGTTCATCAGGGATATTGACCTGTAGTTTTCTTTTTCTTTTTTTTTTTGTGGTGTCTTTATTTCATTTTTGTATCAGGGTCATGCTTGCCTTGTAGGATGTATTTGGAAGCTTTATTTCCTCTTCTATTTTTTGGAATAGTTTGAGAATAAGTATTAAATTTTCTTTAAATGTTAGGTAGAATTCATCAGTGAAACTATCTGGTCCTGAATTTTTATTTGTTGAGGGTTTTTTTGATTACCAACTCAATTTCGTTACAAGTTATTATTTTATTCAGATTTTTAAATTTTTTCCTGACTCAGTTTTGGAATAGTTAATGTTTCCAGACGTTTATCCTTTTCTTCTAGCTTGTCCAATTTGTTGGCATATAACTTTTTATAGTAGCCTCTTATAATCCTTTGTAATTCTTGCGTTCGTTTTTTTTTTTAAGACTTTATTTATTTATTTCACAGAGGGAGAGAGATCACAAGGAGGCAGAGAGGCAGGCAGAGAGGGGGGGTGAAGCAGACTCTCCACTGAGCAGGGAGCCCAATGCGGGCCTCGATCCCAGGACGCTGAGATCATGACCTGAGCCGAAAGCAGAGGCTTTAACCCACTGAGCCACCCAGGCGCCCTTGTGTTCGTTGTTAATCCTCTTTCATTTATGATTTTACTTCTGTGTGTCCTTTCTCTTTTTTACTTGAGTATGGGGAAGAGTTTATCAATTTTGTTGATTTTATCAAAGAGCCAACTCTGTTTCATTGATCTTTTTCTTCCTTTTCCAAATTTTTGGTTATGTACAAGTTAACATATAGTATAATATTGGTTCCAGGGATAGAATTTAATGATTCATCACTTACATAAAACACCCAGTGCTCATCATAACAAGTGCCCTCCATAAAACCCATCATCCATTTACCCCATTCCCCGCTGACCTTCTTCCATCATAAACCCTCAGTTTATTCTCCATAGTTAAAAATCTCTTATGGTTTGCTTCCCTCTTTCTTTTTTTCCCCTTCCTGTATGTTCCTCTAGTTTGTTTCCTAAATTCCACATATGAGTGAAATCATATGGTATTTGTCTTTCCCTGATTGACTTAGTTTCCTTAGCATAGTATACTCAAGCTTTATCCATGTTGTTGCAAATGGCAAGATTTCATTGTTTTTGATGGCTGAGTTATATATATATATATATATATATATATATATATATATATATATATATATACACACACACACACATACACACACACACACACACACACACACATACATACATACTTGGGCTCTTTCTATAGTTTGGCTATTGTTAATAATGTTGCTATAAACATCAGGGAGCATGTGCCCTTTCAAATCAGTATTGTTCTATATTTTGGATAAATACCTAGTAGTGCAGTTGCTGGCTCATAGCATAGTTATATTTTTAACTTTTTGAGGAAACTCCATACTGTTTTCCATAGTGGCTGCACCAGTTTACATCCCCACTAACAGTTCCCATTTCTCTGCATGTTGTCAACATCTGTTGTTTCCTGTTAATTTTTAGTCCTTCTGGGTGGTGTGAGGTGGTATCTTGTTGTTTTGATTTGTGTTTCCCTGATGATGGGTAATGTTGAGCATCTTTTGATATGTCTGTTATACATCTGGATGTTTTCCTTGGAAAAAATGTCCATTCATGTCTTCCCATTTCTTACCTGGATTATTTGTTTTCTGGGTGTTGAGTCTGATAAGTTCTTTATAAGTTTTGGATACTAACCCTTTATTGGCTCTATCATTTGCAAATATCTTCCCCCATTCCATAGGCTGGCTTTTAGTTTTATTGATTGTTTTTTCCTTTACTGTGCAGAGCTTTTTTTTTTTTTATCTTGATGAGGTCCCAATAGTTTATCTTATCTATTTCATTTACTTCTACTTTGATCTTTATGATGTCCTTCTATTAACCTTGGCCTTTCTTTTTTCTTCTTCTTTAGTTCCTTCAGGTGTAATTCTGACTGTTTATTTGAGATATTTTGTATTTTTTGACGTAGGCCTGTATTGCTATAAGTTTACCTTTGATAAACGATTTCATCGTATCCCAAAGATTTTTTATTATTCTCTTTTCATTTTCATTTTTCTCCATGCATTTTTTATTCTAAAAGAACTTCACTGTTACTGTTCCCTTCTATGATTTTGTACACATTGTAATGTTACCTCTTTTTATTCAGAATTTTCTTGCTTCTAATTATGACCATTCTTTTTTCACTTTAAGAAGTCCCTTTGGGGTGCCTGTGTGGTTAAATAGGTTAAGTGCCTGACTCTTGATTTTGGCTCAGGTCATGATCTCAGGGTCCTGGGAGCAAGTTCCATTTCAGACTCCATGCTTTGGTATAGTGTCTGCTTGAGATTCTCTCTCCCTCCCCTTGCTCATGCTCTCTCTCTAAAATAAATAAATAAATACATACATACATAAATACATAAATACATAAATAAGTACATAAATATTTTTAAAAAAGAAGTCCCTTTAACAGTTCTTATGAGACTGATTTAGTAGTAATAAATTCCTTTAACTTTTGTTTGTCTGAGAAACGCTTTATCTGTCCTTTAGATCTTAGTAATAACCTTGCCAGGAAAAATATTCTTGGTTATAGATGTTGTTTTTTTTCCCTTTCAGTACCTTGAATATATCATGCCACTGCTTTCTGGCATACAAAGTTTCTGCTGAAAAATCAGCTGATAGCCTATGGGTTGTCCATTTAGTTACTTTTTGCTTTTCTTTTGCTGCTTTTAAGATCCTCTCTTTATCTTTATTTATTATTTTTTTAAATATTTTATTTGTTTGACGGAGAGAGAGAGAGAGATCACAAGCAGGCAGAGAGGCAGGCAGAGAGAGAGGAGGAAGCAGGCTCCAGTACTGAGCAGAGAGCCCAATGAGGGACTCAATCCCAGGACCCTGAGATCATGACCTGAGCTGAAGGCAGAGACTTGAACCATTGAGTATTCCAGGTGCTCCATCTTTCTTTATCTTTAATCTTGACATTTTAATTATTGTATGCCATTATTATGTTATGATGACCTCTTTGGGTTCATCTTCTTGGGAACTATTTGTGGTACTTGAACTTGGATGTCTCTTTCCTTTCCCAGATTAATGAACTTTTTAGCTATTATTTCTCCAAGTACCTTTCTGCACCATTCTCTCTCTTTTCTCCTTCTGGGAAACTTGCCATGCAAACTGTTGGTTGCTTGATTTTGTACAAGAGATTCCTTAACCTATCTTAATTTTTTAAAAATTCTTTTTTCTTTTTGATCTTCAGCTTGTATGCTTTTCATTACCCTGTCTTTAAGACGACTGATTGATTCTTCTGTATCTGCTAATCTACTGTTGATTCTCAGGCTTAGTTTTCTATTTTTTATTTTTTTTTATTTTTTCAGTGATCCAAGATTCATTGCTTATGCACCAAACCCAGGGCTCTGGGCAATACGTGCCCTCCTTAATACCCACCACCAGGCTCAACCCTCCCCCCTTCCCCTTCACAACCCTTAGATTGTTTCTCAGAGTCCACAGTCTCTCATGGTTCATCTCCCCTCCTGATTTACCCCGAATTCACTTTTCCTATCTTTCCCCTAGAATCCTCCATTTTCTTCCTTATGTTCCACAAGTAAGTGAAACCATATGATCATTGACATTCTCTGCATGACTCAATTCACTCAGCATAATCTCCTCCAGACACCTCCATGTTGACAGAAAAGTTGGGTATTCATTCATTCTGACGGATGAGTAATATTCCATTGTATATATAGACCACATCTTCTTTATCAATTCCTCTATTGAAGGGAATCTTGGCTCTTTCCACAGTTTGGGGATTGTGGACATTGCTGCTATGAACATTGGGGTACCCATGGACCTTCTTTTCACTACATCTCTATCTTTGGGGTAAATA
>LNAC01002381.1:0-15956 GCA_002007465.1 Ailurus styani | reverse complement strand
ACACTGATTTAATTTAAAAGGCCTTTACATGGATACTCATTATACAAAAAATTTAAAGCATAGAAAATTCAAAGAAACAGGATAGTATTGCCTGAGGCAACCACAGTTAATATTTTCATTTATTTCCTTCCAATTTTCTTTCTATCCATTTCACATAGTCATGAACATACTGAACAAATATTTATTATTTGGCTTTATCACTTACCATTTTATTATAAACTTGTTCCCAAGTCATTAAAATTCCCTAGTAAATATTTAATGGTCTCATAATGTTTTATTAACTGAGTACACCATAATTTACCATTTCTCGATTGCTGGATATTTAAATCATTTTGTCACTGATATAAATAATGTTAGCCTATCATCTTTGTGCTTAAACATTTGTCTATATCTCTGGTTATCTTCATTGCACAGACTTCTGGAAATAGAATTGCAGGTTTTAGAAATGGCAATATTTCTAAGGTCCTAGGTGATATTGTCAAGAGTCTTCCCAATAATTTTTCACTCCCATCTGCAGTCTATAAAATTATCCATTTCACAGCATCCTTTTCAGCACTGCTTGTTAATTAAGACACTGATTTGAGAAATATAAAATGACGCTTTTTAAAAATGTATGGTACTTAATGATTTTTTCATGCGTTCCTATGTCTCACTTTCAACTATATATAACTTCTTCACTGTAGTACTTTATTTTATGATCACCTAATCTCATACAGTAGATATTGTCAAATTGAACTCTTTGCTATAGGCATTCATTACCTAGGTGAATATTATATGAACATTATATCTATCAAGTCTTCCTTGCTTGTATTTTCCATTTCAAAAAACAGGCTCATTGCTGCTAGTTTAATCTTGATTAATATATCTCTATCATAATTGACAACCACTTTTAATTAATTAGTTAATTAATTTGAGGGGATAGTTCTTAAATGCCACTGTCTATTCCATTTCTTTTTTTTTTAAATTGAAGTATAGTTGATAAATAATGTTTCATTAGTTTCAGGTATACAACATAGTGATTCAACAACTCTATGTATTGTGTTCTGCTCCCCACAAATGTGGTCAATGGTATTGTAATAGCATTTTATAGGGACAGTATACAATACCATTGACCAACACTTTTCATATTGATGTCATTTTGAATATTAGGTTTATAAATAACTAAGAAATGCAATGCCACCATTCAAAGCAAAGGAAAATTAAATGTAGAAATAGCATCTGTCTATCTAGCATCTCTCTATAATCTCTACATATAGCAATGCAAAGTAGTACATGCTCTAAATGAATCACACACAACAAATATAGGTTTGGTAGGAGGACGTGGTCATTAAAGGCTTCTATGGCCTCACTCAATTTCATGGCAAGGAAGTTATGACTCTTAGAGAAAGGATAGATCAGAGAGTAAGGGAGAAGTTGAAAGAAAAGAACAAGAGGAATGATTTGAGCAAATGTTTTCAGGTAGTTAAGTACCTGGCCTGTGTATGTAAAAGTGGTGGGACTTATTTCACTAGAGCTATAACTTTAGTTGTTTTCAAATTCTGTTCCTCAGACATCACATAGCATACACTCTCATCTATGCCCCCACCCCTGCTGACTGTAGCAAAACGGAGGACTGTCCATGACAGAGAGGATTTGAAGGGTGCATGCTCCCCCATGCCCCATTCTTCACCCTATTCACAGCAACTGTGTTCAGCTGTTTGCCTAAAGGAAACCCAAGTAAGATTTCACGTGAACACAGGTTGTGCTTTGTTTAAAGAAGTCTGAAAATCTCTGTTGAAGGGCAGGAATATGGAAAGAAGTACGTAGAATAAGTATAGAGAAATACGTTGGTAAGAGAAATTGAGCAGAACAGCACAGGATATCCAATTCATTCTTGGGTAATAGGAGTTGGAATTAAAAGAGTATATAATAAGGGACATTAACATAGGAAATCCCAGATTTGATGAGAAAGAAGGAAAATTAAAAAGGACCTCAAACTTTGCAGATTTGGAGATAAAGGGTAAAACTGATAAGAAAAAAATAAGGAAGAAAAAGTATCGATAGAGCTCTCTTATATAATTAAGAATGCTATGTTTGGATTTCCACAGCATGAATGTATTTGTTTGGAATTTTTTAGTTTGAAGGAAATGACAGGCTATTTAAATGGAATTGTTCAGCTGCAGATAGAGACACAGAGCTGCTGTACATCCCCTGTCCAGGAGAGAGGTTTTCATAAATTTTTGGAAAGACGGAGATAGAAGCCTTTGGTGGATATGTCTTCTGCAAAAGAGAGCTCAAGAGGAAAAAGGGAGGATATAATGTATTGAGCCTTGAGAAGCTTCCTTGCTGAACACTGAGAAATAGATCCGTTCAGTTAGTGGAGGCTGTGATGGAGTCAATGGTGACCACTCTCTGCCACCATCCCTGACCCACGTCCAGGCTTTCTTCTTTAAAAGCTTGGTGGGAGGGTGCTGTAATTTTTCTGGGGTGGAAATGGAAAGGCTAATTGCATCAAATGTTCACTTCTAAGTCTCACGTTCACATTATAGCATTCTCATTACTCTATCCAAACATTTCCTCTCTCATTCCCAGGAGGTCTGAATCCATCCTGTCTCTTCAGCACTATGGAATTAATTGTTCGAATGTTCTACTTTAGTAAGAACAATGTCTATTAACTCCTCTCGTGTGATTCGTGCCAGGGTAGATGCTGCTGAAGTGGCTACTAGGCAGAGGTGAGCTTCCCACTTCAGCACTCCTGGGCATCTCTCTTTTGAAGAGGATAACCCTTCCAATAGAGGAAGACACTTCCTTATTGGAAACACATCTATGAACAATCAGAGAAGCTCACAAAGATCCATTTGTAGTATATGATGGGGAAGTCAAGTTAACATGTTCTGGATTTACTATGATGCTGGTTTTTGATACATTCATTCTTTTATTCTATTTGCCTTCACTTCATTGCTCCCCCTAATCCTCACTGAATCCCAGTCCCAAATCATGCAAGAAATCTATTATACCCAATCCAATCAAGTCTCTCCACCATTTCCTACTGCATTGTGTAATTAGTATCACATAGCTGAGTTCTTATTTTCCAAAGTTTACAGATCTTTACTGGCAGGAACTTTCTCTTAATATCCCTTTACAGGCTTCCTAATGCCTAGTGTGATTTTTCGCTTGTAGGATGTTCTTCACAAACACTTGTTGATTTATGCATTTATGTAAGATGGGTTGAAATATCAGTTAATTCAGAAAAAATTGAATACAAAGATTATTAATAAAATAGAAACTGTGGCTTTCTAAAGCTCTTTGGAAATGTAAGTATGAAAAAATGAATGATAATGGTATGTTATTATTTCTCCCTTTTATTTTAAAAACCACTCACCTAGGTCTGTGTACTTAGAGAAAAACCAGTAGTCTAGGAGATGAAAATCGTTTGACGGCTCCAAGAGTTTTAAGCCACCAGATACTGTTGTTGACAATCCTCTCCCTGTTCTTATCTCTTCAGGCTGCCCTTCCGCGTTTTTCATCTCTAGACCTCACTGTCCCGAATCCTCCTTGTTCCTTTTCTGCTCCACTGGGCTCCCAGGCTCCTTGTTTCAGACTCTTTCTTGTCCATGCCCTGATCCTGGTTTATGGCTCCACCATTTGTTCCAAGGTTCTATACCAATTTTTCTGATTCTGGGTACTAACTTGAATTAAACCTGCCATACTATTTTTAAAAGCAAACCCCAAACTCCTTTCACTGACTTATTTGTATGTATCATTTGGAAAGATTATGACATTGCAAAATTATCAGATTGAGTTGTCACAAAGTTAATCTGTTTTTCTCTGCAAGGCAGATGAAAAAAATTAAAAAACATGGCCACATACAGCTAATTTAGCTGTACTATTTCCTAAGTTTGATTGGCAGAGTGTTGATGGCAGCAAGAAAAGCATCAACTGGAAAATTGATGATTTGATGCTGTATATAGACACAGCATAAGATACCATAGCTAAATTGATTCAGAATGAAAAAAAAAAGAATCCTAGTGCTGTACCTGATTCTTCTCTTTATATTTTAAACTCATCAGCATAAGACAAACCTCTACCTCTCTGAACATAAACTTATTAGCATATTCAGTGTAGTGTGATGGGAAGGGCAGGACCTTTGGCCTCCAAAGACCCAAATTGAACCTAAGCTCTGTCACATACCAGATGAATGGCCTTAGGTAAGTCATTCATCTCTCTGAATTTCAGGGTGTTTATAAAATTCATTCTGTAAAATGATCTGATATCATTTAAGTTGTTTCAGTTTATCCGAGAGATGGGTAGAAGGGACAGAAATGAAAAGCAGTCTAACGAAATACAGGCATTGTTTGTTTCTAGTCCTTCTAACTCCAGCCAATGCTGCACCCTCTTCCCTCCTTTCCTATAATCACCCCTCCCCCACTCTCCAGCTAATGCATTCAGGTGAATAACTATAAAACATGGAGACAGTATTCTTAGAAGTGCAAGTAAAAGTGTTCATATACCTAGTGTACTGCTTTGAAAGTGTTTTATATGAGTAGATATTTCTGTGACTTGTCCTGCATAACCAGCCACCTGGACTTGCTGGTATACAAGCAGGCTAAGACAGGTTGTTTGTGAGACTCATGCTATGTAAATAACCTGGGAGCCTGGCTATTTAAAATATATTATCTGCCCTCCAGGTCAGAACTGGCCCTTCTGTTCTGGACACCAGGAGCTACAAATCTTGCCTCGCATCCCCTCCTGCTGCAGGCTGGACTGGCCCCACAGCATGGAATCCGGGAGGGGAGACAGACACACATAGCCTAGGCTTCTTGAAAATATAAAAACATGATAACATAGAAATGCAGCTCACTCCAAACTACATGTAGGTGAACAAATGTTTTGTTTCCAACCCTGTTATTTGCCCTATAAATATGGCCCTTATGGGGATGGTCAATAGGAAATCTCACCTGAGGGGAGGACGCTCTGCCCAGGCCCCTCAGTCAGGACTCCAGCCTGGCTGTTGCCACAGGGCTTCCCCAGCTGATGAGGTTGGATGTTGTAAGTACCTGATTGGATGTGGCTTGGCCTTCTTCTCGTTTATTGCCTATCATTACCTTCATCTGTGTGTAGATTCCTTTCCTCTTCTGCTTCTATTAGGTTTCTGTAATAATAATGAAGTTTTCTTTCCCTTTTGAAACCAAAACACAGCTATTATGAATCTTTTGTTCAGAACACAAAGGTACTTAGGTGTACCTAAAGCTTTTCTGTCTCCGATTTCACAAAATTTATATAACCTTACTCTTCTTCCTTTTCTGAAGCATGGACTTCCTGTCCTGCTCTAGATGAAAATTATTTTTGTAACTAAATTTGCTCACCTCTTGAAATCAAACAAATGGTGTATTTGGGTTTGGGGGGGGGGTAACTAGAAGGGGAAGCCCGAAAATGCCTAGTATTATTATACTCATCTCCCTCTGAGTCTCACCCAAAGTCAGTATCCTATCTTACTTACCATGCAGGATCTCTAGGTGAGAAGGAAGTTCTCTCCTTAAGATCTTGATGGGGCTTCTGGTGGCTTAGTGACTCTCCAGTGTGCTACCAACTAATAGTGGTAGAGCATGTATGTGAAACAAATAATAAGTAGCCCTTAAGAAACAGGGAGAAAATGGGAGACATAGCAGTCATCCATCTTTAGTAAGTCTGAAATTTAGATTGGCAGCTTTTGCAAAGACTTCACTCTTCATGCCATTCTGTTCCCTGAGAAGATTTCCCCTGGCCATGGTTTACTGTGGTCTTGACTGTACACACCCTCTGAAATGCTTTCCCCTGTCCATTATTTTTACTGCTCAAATTTGATGTGGGAAGGGAAGTTCATGGCTGTTGGGGGGTACTTTCTTTAGTATATACTTCAGTATAAAGCCTGTATCTTATTTTCATGTATTTCCATGAAATTAAGAAACATGCAGAGATATCCACTGTCTCCATTTCTATTCATTATTGTACACCATTAGTTGGTTCAATTAGATAATAGGAGTCAATTAAGAATAGTTTTGAAGATCATAAGATAGTATACCTGGCAACCCCAAAGGAATAATCATAAAACAAATTCAAACTATCAAAGAATTCAGTGAAATGAAGGGAAGTAAAATTGACATACAAAAATCCATAGCCTTTATATACCCAAATAATAAACTATTAGAGGACATAAGGGTAGAAAAAAATCTGTTACAGTAATAAAAGTATTTAAATGTTAAGCAATATATTTATAGCTTTGTTGAGGTATTAGAAACACATTTTAAAAGAAATATGCAAAATCCTCATGAGGAAAATTTTAAAACACTCCTGAAAGGCATAAAATTAGACTTCAACAAATACCAAAAATGACTTGTTTCATGAACAATAAGTAAAATGAAACAGACGGGGTGCCTGGGTGGCTCAGTTGGTTAAGTGTCCGACTCGATTTCAACTCATGATCTCAAGGTGGTGAGATCAAGTCCTGTGATGGGCTCTGTGCTACCTAAGGAGCCTGCTTGGGATTCTTTCTCTCCCTCCCTCTCTCCCCCTCCCCCCACACTGTTTTTTTCTCTCTCTCTAAATAAAAAAAAAAAAACTGATTTATCAAAGCATCAATATGGAGTTTGGCCTATAACCCATCAGAGGCCCATAGTACTGGTAGATTGAGTCACCGGATTCTGTAGTGATTTCCTTTCTTCCTTCCCACCTTCCTCCCCACTCCCTTCCCCTTCCTCCTCTCCTCCCCTTTTCTTCCCCTTCCCCTCCCCTTCCCCTTCCCTCTCTCTCTCTCTTTTCTTTCAAAGATTTTATTTATTTATTTGACAGAGAGAAAAAGCACAAACAGGGGAAACAGCTGAAAGAGAGGGAAAAGCAGGCTCCTCACTGAGCAGGGAGCCAGATGCCGGGCAAGGGTCCTGGGATCATGCCCCGTGCAGAAGGCAGACACTTAACCATCTGAGCCACCAGGCACCCCATCCTCTCTTTCCTTTTTATTGAGATGCATTTTCTTTAGATTTTGAAGAGTTACCAGAAGCAATTAGCATCCCAATAGTATTAAGAAATTCTCTATCCTGGAACCTGTTAGTTCTTTCCTCAAACCATAGATTTGTCTCATGTCCACCCAGTGTTAGGATCCTATGTCTGTACTGCATCAATATCTTTGTTTTACCATGTACTCTGCTTTGCGACTCAGCCCGATGCTGCCATACACTAGGCTCTCTCTAGCAAAAAAAAAAGGACTTGTTGAATGAATACTCTTTTTTTTTTTTTTCTTTTTGCTGAGTCACAGAGCAGAGTCAAAAGTTCACAGAATGCTGTCCTCCATAAGATGCCCGTCTGTGCTGGCTGATTATGAACTGTCTAAGGATAGGGTACAAGCACTCTTCAGTGTATGTTAATATGAAATTAAACAGTACAGCTGTTCAGAAATCCCTGTGGTTTCAATTGTTTAGTAAATCACTGTTAAATCTATAATAACAAAACTACAGGTGATTACTCAGTGTTCTTAGACTAAACAGTACTTGCACACCTACGCATACACGTGTGCACACACGCACACACGCTTGTATGCACGCATGGATTAAAAATGAAAGAAAAGAAAACTTTATATTGCTAATAATTACTTGGAGAAACGCAAAGTCTAAGATTTAATGTTTTAAACTTGTCAGCAGGTGCTCTGTTAATGCTGAACTGAACAATATTCTACAAAATCTTGCTGTGCCCTTGGAAAAAACCCAACAAAAATAAAGGAAAGGAAAATTAACTATTAAGAAACTTTGTGCATATGTTCTTTAGAACCTGAATCTTAGCATTTTTCTGTTTTCTTTTCCTTGCCAAAGATTATACTTTATATCAAAGAAAGGACTGAGAAAGTAGTAAGTGACACATAGTTTGTAAAGCTCCCTTCTGATTTTGCTCAGCTCTTAAAAGGAGGAGTTGAAGCCAGAATCCTATGCTTAATAAAAAAAATTACCTATTTTTTTAAATAAAACATATTGAAAGTTAAATTTTGAATTTCACAGGCTGTTACCATTTCAGGTACAAGGTAGCTATCCTCAACAACCAGACCTTTTTCTTTTATTTTTCTGTTCTTAAAGTTCTTTTCCTTAAGAAATATGTGATGGTTTTTATGCATTTTAGTTAGGATGCAAACAAAAACAATTTTCAGGGAAAAATTCCCTCTAGAAATATTAGCTATTGTTGAAACATTTTTATTTGTCTGTTTTGGCAATACTTTAGGATTACTGGCAAGGAGAATGCTATCCACTGAAAAAAAGAATTGATTCATTCTATGGTATAATTTTTTTAAAGCAATTCCCAATTTTTTGTCTTTGAAATTGAAAATTCTCCCACTTGAAATGTTGCCAAATTAAATATAAGCAAAATGAGATAAGTGAAATTTTATTGTGGCATGATTATTTTGATGTCTTAGAAATAGAGGCATCAGAATAAAAAAATGAAAAATAAGTTATCACCTCATTTTTGGTTGGTTGATACATTCTCCTCTACCCAAATGATATGTATTGTGAAGTTGTCATTTTGGAAAAAATAGATTTTAACACTTGACTTAGCACATAGGAACTCATAAAAGAGATGAATCTTATCCTTTGTGACACAGGTACCTTCATCCTTCCCACTGAGTGATGATTCATTTCCTCATCATTGTGCCTCATAGACAGCAGGTAGAGCTGTGACTCAGTTTGCGTGTGCTAAATGCAGAACTCTGTAGAACTCACAAGTCTATTTAGTGTCTCTTCCTGAATGACATTGTGTGTGAGGGTTGGGGTGGTGGGTGGGGTCACAGTTTGGAAGAGTACATTTAGAAATGACTGCAGTGTATTTGAAGTTTTCTTGTCGATGGGAAATAAAACCTGGAGAATGGGTGACAACTTGGCAGTGCTCCTTTTCAAAGAGATTGGAGAGGAGGAAAAATGTATCATTTTATTTGTTAGTTTACATTGAGAACAGAAATCGGAAAAAAGACTTGGTAGTTGGACTCATTCTCCCCAGTTTAGTTCTCCCTTAGAAGCATTTTTTTGTGTGTGTGTTTAAATAATCCCTTTCCTTGGCGGAAGCAATACTTGTAGCAGCTCTATGGCTGTGACTAAAAGAAAGTGAAAGAGGCCGTTCTATTTTCACAGATGTTTGTGGAGTGAAAAAAGTGGAGGAAATAAGAGTAGCTATGTGATGTATTATGAAAGATCCAGAAAAGGTGTTGAAGTGTCATAAAGAGTTTGGAAGAAGAATGGAAGGGCATTAAGACTTCCCAGCAAAATGCCAGCAATTCTAGTGGCTGCCACCAAGCGCCCAGTGAAAGAGGGCAGGGCACAGAAAGACAGTAAAACAAGAGTATTTCATGATGGGAGAGTGGGAAAAGTTGTTCATTGATACAATATTACCTGATTATGTGTTGAATAAATGAAAATCATGTTACTGGAATTTAAACTATTTTATTGATTAACCCCTATATATAAGGCCCATGAGAAATACATCAAAATGAGAGTTCCTTTGCTTTTAAAACTCAAGGAATAATTTAAGAATATTTGTCATCAATAAAAGACAAAATCTACTTAACACTTGTTTGACTTTGTGCTTAGTCTTAACTGTCTCAAGTATTTTTTAAAATCTCTTCATCAACTCTGTTTATGTGTGTGTTTATTCTTAATAGCACGTAAGAATTTTTCACTGCTTTATCTTTCCATTTTACTTTCTTAGTCAAATCTCCTAAATTAGGAATTGATTATCCTTATAGATACTTTGTATTCTGCTCAAGTTGTCAAGAAATCAGAGACTACACATTATAACAAAGATTTTGGTTGGTTTTCTTCTTCCCTCCCTCCTTCTCTCCCTCTTTCTCTTTCTCTTTCTTTTTCTACTTACCTTTAGGTTTGTAAGCCCAAGTAAAATAAAACTTCAATTTTATGTTTTAATTTGACCAAACAGTCAACATTGAAACTCATATTTCATGATTGGTTAGTGAGAAGAACAATTAGGTAACATTGTAGGTAGTGGGGACACAGCCATGAACAGAAATGATACATTCTTACCCTCAAGAAACTTACATTTTAACTTAGGATCCAGATAATGAACACATGATTATATTAACAAAATCATTTCCAATGTTATATGTGTTAGGGAGAAAAATGAACAAAAAAACCCATAACATAAAATAGTTAAATACTGGGTGTTTGGGGTAGATTTCCTTTAAGCGGGTTGAGCAGAGAAACTTTTCTGAGGAAGTAGTGTTTGAACTGACATAGTAAAGAGCCATAAAGCAGCCAAGATAGAGTTTTGTAGAAAGAGAAAACAAATGCAAGTAGTTTGGAGGAACTGTGGTTCTAAGCCAAATAGAGAATAGGAGGCCATGCGGTGAATTCTGAAGGCAGTGGCAATGTGCATGTCATGGGATTGAAGATCAAGGCAGAAAATAAATCATGTGAGAAAATAAATCATGTAAATTGTTAGGCAGGTCTTTCTAACAAGTTTGGGTTTCATTTCAAGTAGAATTAGAAGCCATCAAACGGATTTAAAAAGGGAAGTCATACAATCTATGTTTAAAATAGTCTTGCTCAGTGGGGAAATAAATAGCGGACAACAAGTGAAGAGCAAGGAGTGGGTTGTGGGGAACTACAACAGTCTAAGTGACACATAACTGGTGTGGACCCGGGCAGCAGCAATAAGGAGAGTATCTTTGATTAGACTGTAGATACTATGAAGTGATAGAGTATACTAACTAAAACCATGGAACTGGAAGTCAATCTGGTAGGTTTAAATTCTGGCTTTAGAGGCACCTGGGTGGCTCACACGGTTAATCATCCAACTCTTGATTTCAGCTCAGGTCATGATCTCAGGGTCCTGACACCGAGCCCTGCATTGGGTTCTGCACTCAGCAGGGAGTCTGCTTAGAGTCTCACTCTGATTCTCTTTCTCCCCCCACCTGTCCCCTGCTCTCTCTCTAAAATAAATAAACAAATCTTTAAAAAAAAATCATACCAGAATTTCAAGTGATTAGGCAAATTGCTTTTGTTTTTTCATCCTTGCATCAGGAAGAATAATAGGTCCTAGCCTTTTTAATGAAGATTTATAAAACATTCCATATCAAGAACTTGTGACATAGCCTAAAACACAGCAATCAGTCAATACATCAGTTACTAATGCCACTGTTTTAGAATTGATAGAATTACTGATTGGATTTGGAGGAAAAGGAGAAGAAATCAAAGAGCTTTGGCTTGAATATTGAATGAATACTCAATATACATATGATTTGGTGGTGATGAAAGACAGAGGGGGCTCAAGAGTTCTTTCCTGGAAACAATTCATTTGGAATACCTGTTAGATATCCAACTACAGTTGTTGAGAAGTAGGTTGTAGATGTGAGTGTGAGATTTCTGGTGCAGATTATAACCAATATTATTATGGAAATCATCTGCAGATAAATAAATAGCATATAATGGATTCAATTAGAAAGCCTGCTTTGAGAAAATCTATAGGAAGAATTAAAAGCCAGAGATAGAGTTCTGATACATTTTTTGGAGGTCAATGGGGAAAGATGATACAGCAAGCATAGTAACAAGGACATTATTTATTATAGAGTGGAATATAAAATTTATTTTAATTTTATTTATTTTTTATTTTTTTTAAAGATTTTATCTATTTATTTGACACAGAGAGAGAGAGAGAGAGATTACAAGTAGTCAGAGAGGCAGGCAGAGAGAGGAGGAAGCAGGCTCCCTGCAGAGCAGGGAGCCCGATGCGGGCCTCGATCCCAGGACCCCGAGATCATGACCTGAGCCGAAAGCAGAGGCTTTAACCCACTGAGCCACCCAGGTGCCCTAAAATTTATATTAATTTTAAAGTTAAAATAAAGATAATTAAAAAATGTTTTATGTCAATACTTGACAGCTTTGGTCTAGATTCCTTGACCTCTTGGGGATAAATGCTCTTGTTTCTAAACGTTTAGGCATTATGGTGAAAATATTAAGAAGCATGCTACTTTCTCCAGGAGAAACTGTTTCTGTATCTCACAATGAAAGTCAACTCTGACCTGTAGATCTACATCCTTGGCATCACAAGGTCATCTAAATGCCCAGAATGAAAAGGTTTCTCAAATAAAGAGACGAAGAGGGCACTGCATTGTCCATATTGTGATTCCCTCTCTCCCCAGCTATTCGTTCTTCATCTTTCACTATTAACTTCTTCTAGAGGTTTTTATAGTCAGCCAGAATTTTCTGTCTTTGAAAATTTCAAAATGTTAAAGAAAAGAACTTGTAATATTTCTAAAATTAATTAGTTAATTTAATAAATGAGAAAGAAAATATTCAGAGACCATAGTATCTCAAGATACTACATGCAGTATTCTATTTCTACTATTAAGGAAGTATACTTTCCCATTAAAATACGGATGTTCCTCATTAAAATATAATAATGCTAACAAATCGCATTTATTGGGCACATACTATATACTAACATTGTAGCAACAGCTTATAAAGATAATCTTTCAGATGATTAATATTAACCCACAAACATATATATCTGTCTGAAAAAAAAGGAACATAATGAGAAAAGAAGGTAAAATCAGGACTACTGTAGCAGGAGCTCCAGGAAGCAGGGGGTGGAACACTGACACACAGACCTCAAAGTTGCCCTAGGAGTTGATCGCAGCACCAGAAACGAGACAGATAAAAAATGAAGACCAGCTTCCCAAACTCCCCATGATAGTTTAGGTCTTTGTGTTAATATCGTTTAAAAGAAACACAATAGTCTAGTGGTAAAAACAAAAAAATGCACTGGGTTCATACAGAGCAAAGTTGGTATTTGTCCTTACTTGGTAACCATGGAAAGTTGGGCAAGTTGCTTACTTTTCTTGAGCTTAAGTTTCTCCCATTTGTAAAAGAGTGATAGGCACTTACCTCAGTTCATATCTGGAGGACAAAATAAGCTATTAAATGAGCAGAAGACTTTAACATACAGTAAGCTGTCAGTAAATGTTCAGTATTACTACTATTCAGAAAATGACAGGGCAGTCTGATTATCTTTTATTGCTTTCATTTAAATAGCAATAGAGCCAACCCTTAATCAACCTTGTAAGGGGAAGTGATGACACAAATATTTTGTGGTATATTCAGTGTAGATGCTTAGAGGGAACCCAAATAACATACAAAGAGGAGATTGGAAGTGACCTGGGCATCACAACAAAGGCAACTAAAGTTTTAAAGTCGTTCCTAGCCAAACTGCACTCCCAGAATCAGCTCGGTTGCATTTTTCCTAATTTTCCATATGTTATTGAAGACCAAAGCATTCCTCAGTAGTGATACATCCGATGAAATACTGTGAATGTGCCCATATTATGAAGAATTAAGTTTAACCACTTAATATTTATTATGGCATCTTCTGTTAGAACAGTGAAAAAGGAGTGATTCTGAACTCCTACAGGGACCTTCATGTAGGGATGGGTAATGTTTTACTTATCCCCACTGGCAGTAAAAAGTTCTCCGCTGAGGTTGAAAGAACTCTCCCAGAAACCAGACTGCAATTTCAAACAAGGAGCTGCATATATTCAAAGTTAATCTAAAACTCCAGCATTTTTTAGGCGGGTGGTGGTATAAAAAACAATAACTAAAGCAAAACTATTTTATTTTCCTGCAGAAAAGAATTTGCAAGTTATCCAACTTTAACCTTTGAACACTATCAAGGGCTGGCTTTATAAATTTAAGTCTCCTGAATACTCACTCACATTCCGTCCTCACCAACACTGGCCACAACATGTGTGTCGCCCACAGACACACACTCTGTTGTTATAAGAATCATAAATCTCCAAGACGAACAATTACTTTCTAAGGATATTCTAAGAGCTTTATCTTCCTGAGTCTTCTTGGCCTTTCTAATATCCTAAAGTGTTCATGCCAGCAAGGAAAGATTTATGAGTATTTATGTACTGTTTAGTGCTTAATGTATTAATCTCACAAAACTACTGAAAAAATAAGATTTCTTTAAACATTAAATAATTCTCTTCTAAATATTGCAGCGCTTTCTTACATGCAATGTCAAGATTTAAATAAAAAATTGCATGCTTTTCCAAATACTTGACAAAATCTATAATTTTCTTTAATTTCTCCTAAAAATTGAGCTGAAATTGCAAGTCTAATATATCTGATAGTCTAAATAGTTCAACTATCTTAAAACTCCATCACACACATACATGTATTATAATGATTACAAGCCATATAATTATATTCTTAGAGCTATAACAATAGAAAGGGTTCACATAATTATTTAATTTACTACTTTTTATCATTATCATGTCAAAATCATCATGATGTTTTTTTAAAATTCTTTCTGATTCTTGTATGTCTTCTTGAGGTTTTGGTAAGCTTACTAGACCACAAGAAAAAGAGTAAGAGAGTTGTAATTGTTCCTTTTCCAAGAGAAGCTTTTCAAATAGATACCAATATAGTGATTTTTTTCCTTCTCAACTCAGGATTCTGTTTTAATGGGCTAAACATCTGGATTATTTTACTGATATTGCCTAAAATCCAGGATACAAATAAAAAAAACCACACAACTTTTCAATGTATTAATAAGTTAGCAGGAAAGAAAGCAATTCTCAGATCAAAAGACTAAGTGAAGGTGGGAACCTAGCTAGATAAGCAGAGCTTTGTGGCAAGTTTATTGCCCTAAAGACATTTGCTAAACAATAAGATCTTGAGTTTTGGTTTGCACAGTCTCAGGGTACATAGAAAACCCAAATTAGAGGATGTATTAATTCATGGAATAATCCATGAAACTAGGAATACAAAGCCTACATAATTAATTCGAGGGAGAAAATAAAAATAAAATAAAAACACAAGAATAATCTATAATTTTAAGTCTGGTTATTAGGAAGAATAGGAGGAAGGGCAGGAGGAAACCTCTGAGAAGTTGGAACAGCATGTGAGCATTCAGCCAGTTTTTTGGCCAAGTATATATCACACAGTGGTCTAAAAACCCTCAAGAGAAGGAATTAGTTTACATGAAACAGCACTGGTATCTTCTTTCTGCAAAGCTCTAGAGGAAACTAACTTTATCTCATACCTCAAGGATTTCCATATTTCCAAATTTTAATGGAAAACGAGCAGTTTACAGTAAAAATAAGTAAGTAAGAAATGGGAAAGGGTGATCATGGAGAGAACAAGTAGTGTATTGTGTTTCTGTCCTTGTTTTGAGACTCTGCATCTTCTCACCTTCCTAGGTAAAGAGGTTTCTATAAGCCATAGCCTCGGACTGCAGTTTGTGACAGGCAAGTCTCAACCTTTCTATAAATGTATGCGAAGAAGTTTCAGGATGAGAAATTCCAAGCAAACCACTACTAATGCCAAGTAGTGGCTGGAACTCCACTGTCCTCTGTCCAATAAGGCTCTTCAAATCTTCCATCTTTCTTCTATGGATCAGATTGCAGCCCCTCTTCCTAATTCTCGTCTAGAGTGCAGCAAGGTCATATTTTAGTCATCTTTCCTCTTTGCATTTCCATCCTGTTATTATTGATATATTTGTTCATATTTTTACTTTTTTCCCTTTTATATGTTGTTATGGACTAGATATTTGTGTCTCCCTCAAATTTGTATGTTGAAGTTCTAGTACTCAATGTGATGGTATTTAAAGATGGGCTTTGGGACAGAATTAGTGTTAAGTCTTGAGGGCAGACCCTCCTGATGGTATTAGTGGTCTTATTCAAGGAGGAAATTCAAGAACTCTCTCCCTCTCTACATGCACACGCTGAAGAAAGGCCATTGTGAGGACAACAGAGGAAGCCTGAACTAAATTAGCTGGCACCTTAGTATGTTGTTAAAAACAGCCCAAGATGACTAAGACATATACTATCGACATGTGATGAGTACTTATAAAGAAAGTGTCCTAATTACTTATTGCCTTAGTGAGTAATTTTTTTTTTTTTAAAGATTTTATTTCTTTATTTGACACAGAGAGAGAGAGATCACAAG
>LNAC01002380.1:0-12727 GCA_002007465.1 Ailurus styani | reverse complement strand
CTCCTTGATATGAGCTCTCTGTATGAACCGTTGAGCACATCCTTGTAATATAGCGCATGCACGTTTGCTGTCTGCCGCAGGACGCCTGCCGCATTTCTGCTGCCCAGCAGTACAAGGTCTAATGTAGGCACGAGAACCAGTGCTTTACACTTCGTATGGACTATATCACAGGGTCCGATATATGTTTGGCGTATCGCCTCTGGTAGGAGGTAGAGCAGTGTCTTACCACTTCGAGGAGGGGCAACGACGAACAAGTCTCTACCAGCCAATTGCGGCTGCAGCGAACTCAACTGGATCCCATTGGGTACTACCTTGCGCCCGTTTGCGACTAGTTTGACTCGCTTAAAACACCGCTCAAAAACTTGCGAGGCTTTCTGAATACTTAGCGGCGACAGCTGTGGTCTATATTCGATGAGTGAGGAACCCCAAATTCGCACATCCGCAGGAAATTGCAGGATATTTCGCACAGAAGGCGCACATACATGGTTGAGTGTTGGTTTCGACCGTGTTATAAAGGCTTTGGATAACCGTATTCGTACCATCGTCGGTCAGGGGTAGTGATACACCCCGATCTTGGCACATTATTACGGAGAGCCTTTACAATTACACATCACAATTACACCTGTGTTGATGTTTTCAAATGTTTGTGTGGTGTTATGATGATGACATGCCCCTACTCTAACACTTTAAAGTTCCAAGAAGGCTGTTACACATAGTAAATAGACAGGGGCGTTTGCACAATCCTGTGACTCTTTGGTCACTGAACGCCATGTACAAAGTTAATATATGGCGTACAAGGGGTTACAGAACCAGGAACATCGCAACCCGAAGCCATGGAAAGTCAACGAACAGTTCCACTGGACCGTCGACCACGGGCGATGGTATTCGCCATTTCAACGATAAATCCGTGTTGAACGAACCCGTAAGCTCAGTTTATAACACCTCAGATATGTATCACAGTTCAATGCGTCATACTTCGAGTGGACTGATGGAGATTACCTCGGGGCACCTTTGGACGTTCATACTGCATGTCGAGCAGACTCTCCTCTGATAACGCGTAACAATGTCGGAATGGGTTTCATGGTCCTTAATAGGTTAGTATATATTAGCAGTTGTCCTGATTTCGTGCTCAGCAAGTACACAGCAATATCGCAGGTTAATGCTCTGTATCGTCGGTTAGCCGACTTAGAAACCAACGTCTACAGACGATTTGGCGTTGTGACAAGCATGTCCCGTGATACTTTCAGTCATGGTATTAATCCTGTAGAGCTTCAAATGTTCAAGGATGCTTTGCAGCGGCTAAAACGTCGTGAGGATGGTGCTGTTCTTTATCGAGTATTACAGCGCGCACTCGACGGTTACATCCAAAATATATGTGACCTATCGTACATCATCCAGAGCTACAACAAACCACTGATTGTCTATGCTAACGGGATGACGGGTGAGTAGAGCAACCGTTGCCGCAGGCTGGTTAATGGTGTTTATAGGCGGATTCGGGGCATGCCTGGTGTCCATGGCCAACATAAGTGCATGTTACAAGCACTCCCATATGAGATGGAACAACCTAGGTACGATCATCTATGAGTTAGTATAAACCACTATTTAGAGCTTGGGGTACCACTCTTGGGTGGTCAGTCATACGTCCTCGCGATGCTCCGGGGATCTCTAGGAGAATATCTGGCGCTCACTGGACATGAACTGAGAGGGAGTGATTTAGTCTGGTCTGGTCTTGTTAAGCGCTTTATATCTCCAGACGCATTTGGTGTGATGCAGTTGACCGCTGAGGTTGGTTCAGGACTCTGAGTAATCATTTCCCATCCAGAGACTGGTAGATATGCCAGAAAAGGAAACAGAATTCCAGTTACAGGAGCATTTCATGCCCTTGGACGCGAAATATTCATTGGAGAAGGTAGAATGGCTCATGCATGAACACTTCAGCATGCCCTCACTGGCAGCCATCGTGCGCAGTTTGGACCGCGGGGTATCGGTGAAGAAGCTACGATCACAGACTTCCCTCAGCGAAGACTTTGCTAGGAATTGGGAGGCCCAAGCTCTGGAAAAGGTTGCCCAGCATACAAAGAATAAAAGGGAAGATGCCGATGCCATTCTCAAATTGATTCGTGATGCAAAGGCATATAAGTTGGAGGTGTTGAAAACGCTGAATATTTCTCCAAAGCGTTGGAGTGAACTGCAACAGTTCATATACAAGCCTGCTGTGACGGTGAATGATCACAATAATCGCGAACTGCTCCGCTCCATCCAAGCTGAGGTTCTGCTGGAGGCCTTGCAGTTGGAGGCATCATCATTCCTGCATTCAATAGAACGAGAGATACCTATCACTAAAGACACTCTATGGTCGGAATCGCAATTCTCTAAGCACCCGTTCACACCATGCTACCGTTCGACGGTTTCACTGTCTTCATTCCCTGCGTTACGTAAGTTGCATCCGGATTATGATGCGCAAACTGGTAGTGACCATGACGTATTGCGTATGCAAAACTATAGTGAGCGTTGGTCTGATGATTTTCTGCAGCGAGAGCTACTACTAATGAAACGCATACTAACTTAGTCTCAATGCATTCTACACAATGACACAATTCCTCCCGCCACCATAATACAATAGTTATAATTTACACAAACCATCGAACATAAGAATGGTGCTCATTCGATCATGGGGTATTTCTATTAGAATGCCGACCAGATGTTGGCAGTAGTTTAGAATGACTTCGGCTTCCCTTCAGTACCCGTATTTGAGGCACGGTACACGTTCATTCACAAACGCACATGATTTTGTTTATGAACGCATATCATCCGTATGACTGTGTTCGTCATCGCTTGGTGTGTCATCTTTATCGTTGTCCATCAAACTTGAGGCGTGCTGGAGGTTCACTATAGATGGAGGCAAATACGGCTCCTCCGCCTCCGCCTCGTCTTCCGTTAAATCCGTTTCAACAGAGAGAGAAATTACACTGCATTCACCGCTTCTAGAATAGTTTGAGGCGCTGTTTTCATTAGTTTCTGGCGAATCGCTGGATAAAACTGTCGTTGCAGCTGCGGCCGACAGATCGAGTGTCTCCTCTTCGTTCGATGCAGGGTTTTCGTCAGATGTCTTCTTCTCTGTCGGAATACTATATATACCCTTTATAAGTGGGATTCTATGGATATACCCATTCGCGAGATCACATCCTAGCGTGCCCGGTCCACCCCAATCCTCAGTGGGTGTGATGACGGTTTTACGGATTGTCTCCGTAATCGAATTGTATACGTACAAGGTTACATCCTCATTTACACGTTCACCTACATGCAAACGGACACAGTCACTGTCTACGAAAAGCTGTAAGCTGGTACCCAGAAGATAGTCGGTTATGGGTGTCAGTCCAGCCTTGCTTGCAGGTGATCCTTCATGCACGTTGATAACGTGAGCACCTTCCTCCATTGCAGAAAATTCAGAGAACCGTACCGATAGCCCCAAAAGACCTGTTCCATCCCACTTGCGAGGCGTCATATTGATTAGTCTTAGCGATTTTTTGCGTGCATTGAAGACGTTGAGAGTGACCTCTTGGTTCTCCTGACTAGCAATGTACGAGGTGAAGCTCATCAGGGTCTCTTCAGAGTCATCACAGTACCCGTTATGATTGGCCTCCAAGATATAATCGAAGAACACCTCGAAACCTGCCTCCTCGCCGGGACCGTTAGGATATACACGATGAACGCGTAACCCCCCGGCCGGCATTACGGTCGAAGCACTGGCTCCCATACCCGCCTAACTTATGAAAGCTCGACGGTATGTTGGCGTAGCTTTCAGTCCGGGCTTGACGCTTCGTTGGTAGACGTCACCAAAACGGGTGCCAACGTGCGCTCGATATACGTGTTTTGGGAAAACACAAAACACACTTATGTTTGCCTCCACCTTTTCTTTCTAGAGGACGCGGGGATCGTTGATCCTGGGTATCACATTAGCACCACAGTCATGCCGATGTTAAAACGAAATGATATTTTGATGTAGAAATCAAGACTATACATAATAAATCGCATATAATAACGGTTACTTGCACTGCTTTGTGTATGTGTTGGGGTGTCTTCTGTCTATTAACGATTTACACCCCTTCTGATGTCGCTCGCGTTGAGGCCGTGCACATCACTTAGCTTCGCCGAAGCCGATCCACAGTGAACATGGATTCAACTGACACTGACATTGACACTGTAGTAGCCACAGGAGCTCCCGAATTTGATCTATTTGGTGGCGAATCTGATTACGAGGAAGATGTGTACCGAGCGAGTGAAGTTACAGGAGGTTAGACACGCCATTTACCTCATTCATACTAATGACTACGCAGGTGGCGCCCCAATTGACGTTACAATTAACATTCCAAAGCCCGGAAGAAGGGGACACCTATTGGGTTTAGAGAACTTTTGGCATAACACTTCCAATAATCCCCTGGAAACGCCACATACCCGTAAGAATGTTTTATGGGACTTTATGGTGTTTCACAATTTACGTGAGGAAAGGGAGGGTCGCTATGTAGCAACCGTCCAACAACTAGAGGCGGAGGTCGTGCTGGCTATCAAAAAAACCAAGGTGGCAATTCTGAGTGATGTATCTGAGAACGCCCACGTCGGTCTTTTTGTGAAAGATGTCGCTGCGGCCTTTGACAACCAGGTCATGAAGCTAGTAACCCGTTTTAGGGTGCATGCCATGGACGGTTCCACGTTGTACTCAAAATCTGGAAGTGACTTTGCGGGTGTCGAGCGGAAGGTGGCGATAGAGGCGTACCTCAAGTCTAATCCCGAGTTTTTGAAGCTAAAAAACAAACTCTCAACTTTTCGTCTGACAAAGAACCGTTTAGTCATGGAATCGCTGACTCGGATGTTATGCTCTGTGGATGGCATTCGGACCAGGGTGTTGTCCGAGATCTTCGTACCTGATTCACGTAGTTTCAAACAAACAACTCTCACGCGCTTCCTGCGCCATATGGATAAAATCACAAATCGCACGGACTTTTCGGGAGAATACAGATTCGAACTCCTCAAGACGTATATAAAGAACAAGGACGACCTGGAGTCCTTCATCCAACACAACGCAACATTCGTAGGTGATGGCTCCGATACCAACCACTTCGAAGACTTTAGGAATTCTTTTACACCAGGTATGTGACGGCGTTATTATGTGACATGTCACAGATCACGAAGAAGCAGATATCGCATATGCTAAAACGCCATCAAGTTTCGAGCATGCACCCCCTGATGCAACAGGCGTTACACCTGCCGATGGACGTGTGCATCACGACCCCATGATGGATTTCATGAATGCAACTCCACCTGATGACATGCTTCTATCACCGTCTGCGCATGATCCAACGTCAGACAGTGATGACGATATGCCATCGAAAAGACATATGGGAGTACCATTAATGGGCCCTACGTTGGTAGAGGAATCAGTAAAGTCCCAAACGAATGAATCAGCACAGGATGAAACAGATGAACAGTTGAAACTGCTTGAGGAAGCGCGAAAGAGAGCTGCAGAGATCCTGAGGTATGTTTAAACGTCTGGACAACACATGATTGGCAGATTGAAACGACTTAATCGAGCCAAGGCAAACGCACCTTCAGGTTCCCAGTAGTAGCATTTCGTATGCATCGACAACCTACGGCAATTAAGTCTGCCCTGCACAACTAATGCATCTATGTGTATACCGGTGTTTTGTTGACGTTTGGTTACACCTTCCGGGATAAGTGTTGTAATATGAGATCTAAGTGGAACAAATCTGTAAAAGATTACCTCACGGAAAATTCTCAACATCTGGTTATATTGCACGAAAAAGATATTTCAATAGTGTTCATATATTTATCCGATTGTATTTTATCACTGTGGCTGATATCCAAGTCCTCAGTCGATTTTGTCGTCCTATTAGTGAGTAATTGTAATCGTAATCGCATCCGTTATATTATCAGTAACGTGGTTGCTAATTTTTTGCTAATACCTAATTTACATATCTGCGTATATACATCCAGTTAGTTGCTAATTATTTGGCAATTTAAGGTAAAACATGAATACCTAACTATTTCATGATTGCTGCAAACCGGTATTTGACTCGTCATAATGTAAGTTCTACAGTGATCCATACCTTAATCATTTCAGTGTAGACTTACCTTATAGATCGTGTTTTCTGCAATATGAGGAATTACACAGTGCTATTTATCAGCCTATTGACGGCTGCGCTGAGGTGTTCTCTGCTGGAATATTGCCAAGCCCACCAAGAATACCCATTAGTTTCAAAGGCAAGGAACGATGATGATGATGATAATTTCAGTTACGCCAGCGATATTGCAACGAATGATAAGGAGGCAAATGTTACAACCGACAAATCAGCAGTTCTCCATGAAAATAAGGTTCCTTTAAATGAGAAGACTAATCGGAAGAAGAGTGACTATGCTAGGCACACAGACCCAAAGGATGGACATCAAAACCATAGGTTATACAGTAAACATTCTACCAAAAATGTTGTATCTGCGAGTCCATCTGTTAAAGTCAACCCCAGTGATCAAAAGGTCTTTAGGGTTAAGAAGACAGTAGAACTGTTGATCGACTCACCGCCACGAATCACCACCAAAGATCGATCTGCAACTTCCAATATCCATAACAATTCAGATGAGATATCGAGAGACCCAGACACTCCCCTATCCACCCCTTATTCTGAGACCTCAAGCAGTCATGACGCAGAGGATGACACCAAAAATCATGCTATGAAATCCATGGCGGAAATAAATGAACCAAGGCCCGCCCTTATGTTACCAAGCAATAGTGATGTGGCAGACAAGGACACTTCTCCTGAATATAAGGAAGGACCACTCTATGATATTAAAGACGATTACGAATCAAATGGACACAAAGCTCATGAAGTTGCACCACAGCATAGTGAAGTGAGTTCGGTCTCCGAACCCAGTACAACAATCAAGAACGGAACGCATTATGATCATGGAAACCACAATGTAGGCTCTTATGAGACACATAATAATAATACATCACACCACCCTCGTGAACATCGCAGAAAAGGTTGGAGCCATGATGCTGTCGACGACAAACACCTTAACAAAAATGTTTCCCACGGTGGAGTAGCCCATCATAAGGAAATGCCTCATCACCATGAGCTTCATCCAGATTATGCTCCAGATGGTGACCATAAGCACCCAGATGAACACAATGACTTTCACGGCCGCATGCGTCATCATCACGCAGTACCTCATAGTGAACGTGCACTTGAATTAGAAGAAACTCCTGACGAATTTCCCAGCCCAAATGACAAGGGTTTATATAATACCGATGAGGATATCAACCTAGGTGACTACCCGCACAAGAGAACTAACCCTCGTGCGACAGAGGCGGACTACCCTTACAACCAACCGTCTCCGACTAATGGTCCAGCTGATAGTAATGATAATGGGGAAAATGACTATCCACAAGTTAATACACAATTTCTGGAAGAGGAATCAACAGTAGAAGGGAGTAACGATATGGAGGAGGTTGTATATTCTGATTCTGATGACACAGAAAACATGGAGGCTTTCAAATCATTGAATGTTAACAATGACGACGATGCAGAACACGCCTTAGAAGCAGACGACCTGGGAGATACAACTGCAACAGACTTGGATGATGCGTCCAAGGGCTCTAGTCCGCGAAATCTGAGGTCTAAATGGGGAAAGGCTACTTCAAAGAAGAGCAAGTCCAAGACTAGTAAGAAATCTAAGAAAGCGGCGCTAAAGGCCAAGGAAAAAGCAGCTAAGAAGGCGAATGCCAAATCCGCGGCAGCTGCGATGAAAGCCTCTAAAAAAGCGAAAAAGGCTTCTAAAAAGGCTAAACGTGCATCCAAGAGGGCAGAGAAGAACAAAGCAAAGAAGGAACGAAAAGCCAAGGCTGCTGCCAAGAAGGCTGAGAATGTCACTGTACTAACAAATGATAGTGCATCAAATACCGAATACGATGCCAATAAGCCCTTAGTGAAGGGTGTCGGCTCTGCAGATGTAATGACGGTAGACGACATACCGTCAAAGGACGCTCATGCGTTGGGATCAAATAATAGCTTTACCAAACCTCTATCTACGAGTGAAACTCCTTATTCGACCAACAGTGACAATGCGGAGGTGAAGGAGTCACAGACCTCGAACTATTGGAAGCCATCAACTCTAACTACGGATGATGTCACAAAGGTGAACGAAAAGGAAGGTAGTATTGATCTGAAAACTCCTGCGGTATTTGGAGCTGCTGCTACAACTGAAGCCTTTGAATTGCCTTCTGATAAGCCGAAGACTGAATGTAGCATCGTTACAAACAGCACATTAGACACGAAAGCCGAGTCGGAGGACAATGAGGACGGTTTAGACGAAGTTATGTTCGATGACGGTGAAGACGAAGAGGCTGACGGCGACTATGATCTAGAGGACAATGAAGATGTAGAATCTACTCATTTATGATAGCACGAAATAGCGAGACTCATAACCCACCAACATATGCTAACGGTGTTACAACGTCTCACTACCTGGCTGCACCTCAAACACAACAAATTAATACTCTATGCATAAAAGAAAGTGTTTATATTTGCCGATCATGGATTCCTACTCAAATATTGTGTCTATCAAATCTTGCACATCACCGGCGGCATCAAGATCCTCACCTGACTCTGAGAAATAGATTAACGATAACCACATTACCTCGATTTATTATGCCTTTCCACGTATCATCAAGATTTAAGAGTGCGTACATTATTATCTTTCTTGGTGGTATTAGTAATATTATCCCTTTAGGGAATCCTATCTATCGCGAGTACGACAGTTACACGGCATTGGCTATTGATATTATCCATTCAAATGTCTGTAAACAACACTGTTTCGCCTTTCGGGGTGATAAAAGGTTGCTTTCACCCTTGATACCTAGTGGATCTTCGGCCTTCCTAGTTGCCTCTACGGCTGGATGTCGATCAGGATTGAGGTCAATCGCATCAGGAACTGAATACGGATCAGACAGCGGTCTTACGCATGATGACATATGCAACATTGTATCGAGGAGCATAGAGGAGGGCGATGTAAATGATACCGCGACTGATCGTCGTCTGAGGTAAGATCGACATGTGAAACCTTACCTTAGATTTTAGGTTCCCGGAGTCAGCTACAGTACCTGTGCATGCTCCACGGCACATAAATAAGAACGTACAAACTCGCTACAAATACAGTCCCATAGCAAGTATGATAGGATTAATACAGTCTAATTAGTCTCCAGAAGCACAAGGACTACCTAATGATGACACAAAATTGGAACGATATGCGCTTTCATCTCACTTGCATATATGCGGCGGTTCAATCCGGGGAAGGAGACTATGCGTTCCGCCCGTCTACTTGAGACCCATGATGAACAGGGTGAAGAATGCCCTTTTTGCAGCACTACAACACATGGGTCTGTTCGCCTACGGATTTGACTGCAAGTACGTTTCACTCCATCACATTTCATGAAATCCCAGGGTTATTGATCTGTTTTGCGGCAGCGGTTCTGTTGGTCTTGAGGCCCTTTCATATGGCGCGGCCCATTGTACGTTCGTTGATTTGTCACTCCAATGCTGCAAGGTGAGTCAAAACAGTGGTTTGTAATGGTGTTTCAGGCAACTGCAATGAATGCTGAGCACTGCAACTTTGAGGACAAGGTTCGCATCGTTCGGGCTGATGCGATAGTAAGTGCCAATGGCAAATCTGTGACGGACCTTGTAGGAATCAGTAACATCTCCATGGCTACACTCGATCACAGAGAAGTTCGATTTATTGATTGCATGCCCTCCATATGAGGAAGTTGTATACATGGACCTGATGAAGGTTTGTCGGCAGATCTAACGTCTCACCACGCATCAGCAACTTGCAAACACTACTATCCTGAACGAAAACTCGGTTGTAGTCGTCGAATACCCCCGGGAAATAGAGTATCTCCCATGGGTAAGATTTCATCAATTATCAGCAGATACAATATTCACACAGAGCATTGAAGACGGTAAGCTGGTTGGGTATCGCAATCGCAAATACGGGCGTACCGTTGTGGCAATTTATTGTTACAAACCTTCGGCGTCACTGCTGGAAGCTTGTAATAAAGCTAAGCGTGAATTTGTACCCACTACCTACAATCGCAAGCGGCTGAAAATTGAAGGGTTCATTCCCAAGCCGGATCCAAATGCCCCGTTGTCATGCTAACTGTTCAGTTTACACAGCGTTGCGACATTGCCATTTAAAGACACAATGTACTTAATTAATGTTCCTAGGTCACATTTTTGTGACCAGTTTGGCACGAGAAAAGACGAGCTTTGCATCCTTCCGAGGGTCTGAGGTCATGTCAGTGATTAGCCAGCTTGTTGTTGTAGCAGTCATGATGCTATACCTACCGTATGATTCCAAGTCAATACGTTCTGAGAGTATTAATTACATGGTAAAATGTGAAACATACTGTCCGGAATTGTAGTTTTGAGTACAGGCACATTTTGTGTCCGTTTCCTTGTATGTCCGCTAACGTCATGATGAAGAGTCTTGACATTGAACATATAGTAGTATATCCTTGAGAGTGACTACATATTACCATTAACATTCACTCTCATCCTCACCTTTAGTGCGCTTATATCCATCATATACTCGCGCATGCTCTCCAACCTACAGAAACGTCAATGGAAAGATTGTAGATGACGCACCCGCAGAATCCTATCACTCGGACATATTCCTGCTTTTCTACAGTACTGACTTCCAGGAGAACCACATCCTTGGTGTCCCCTACTCCGTTTTACGATAATTCAACCCCAACTCACCTCTGGTGTTGAAATATATTGCATAACAACAGCCCTCCTTCTTCACCAATATGGTGACAGTAACTCGGTTTAGGATGACATCATCATTCAATGCCTCCATGATAGAATCAATTGCCATGACGTGGTCCATGGTTTCGAAAGATGAAATGTTCTCCTGCGGCATGTGACACCCGCTTACTAGATGTATGATCCGACTCACCACCAACTGTAACCCTGGGAAGCCTTTAATCACCGAGTTTGATATGGTTTTGATGGCGTTTTTGCTGCGCAATGCCTCTACAATAATGGCGTCCAGCATGTTGCGATTTATCGTCTCTCCGTTGATCACCCTGGAGACCCAGGAAAGGACTATCCATCTTGCAACACAGAGTGTTACTACACCTTTATCGTTCGGCTTCCTTGGTTCTATGACCCATATAACCTACACTTATATGTACAGGTAGTTTGGTAGGGTAGACAATACCTTGGAAGGGTCCCGCACAAACGTGGAATCGTCTCCATGTATTGCGCTGGACAACTGACTTCTCGCACTTCCGAACGCCCGATACACATCAAGACCTACGGGTATTATTATAATGACATTACATTAAATTAGACATGGTGCAACCGTCTACACATACCGAGCTCCGACAGAGGCAGGGAGATCCCATTCCCATGTCTATCACCGAAACAACACAACAATGATCGTCGAATTCCTGTAAATATGGTCTCTATGTGCTGTCGTCCAGTAGATGTGCGTCCTTTCTGCCCCTGCCGATTCACCGGAGAGGCTCGGTAAAGGAAGTCCTCCGAGGCGCTCTCGCAGTCATCATAGAATCGGCTAGGCCTCAGGGGTACGCTGGAGCAATGGGACCACGACATATCAATTATCCATATTTATCTACACGTATAATTAACAATGTTGGCACCGAAGCGCATAGCGGATGACCCCGGTCGCCGCCTATCATGCGGGCGCTTTGTTTTGTGTGGATTTACTTCCACGTGCAGCATTACCCTCGTGCACAGCACTTTTTCGCTTGTACATTTCCACGTTTACGGACTTGTTGCGCACGTTTAAGCCTTCACCCACGAGTGCCTCGGCTGTTTCACGAGAGTCCACGTGCACGAAGGCATACAACACAGACTTCTCATTGTTATTATGGCCCCGCTTTAATTCCACACGCACAATACGCCCTTCCCGGTGTATAGTAGCCTTCATATGGTTTACGAGAGCATCACGCAGTTCATCCGCAGTTGTGTTCGTTGGCAGACCAAATATCACAATTTTTGCCTTGTCGCGTACCTCCTTGTCATCAGGTACTCCATTCTCGATTGGCTGACTTTGTGTCTTCGGAACTGCTTGCGGACGTGATTTGCTCTGGACTTTTGGAGTGGATTCAGCAGATTTCACTNGGCTCAACCTCTTTAACTTCGGGTTTACAACCTTCTAGATACATTATTGAACCATAAAAAACATAAACTAACCCTTTAAAGGCATATCAGTCACTGCAATATCGTTCAGAATGTGGTAACGTGATCGTGTTTGGTCTCCACAGATGACGAACAATTGGGATAAAAGTCGAGTTTCCTTCATGTTACCACTTTTTTGCATGGTGATTTCACCCACAACCAACACAGCCAGCATTCCATCCGTACGCATTGGTTGCACTTCAACCTTCTTGATTATTGCGGTCATCTGGTTTTGCGCGAATTGGGAGTAGTAGCTTTTAATTTCACTGTGCCCCTTGGCCACAATTCGCTCGCCCTTGTTGTCCGATTTGCACAGCTGCCCTGATTTGGAATACATATTGTGAATCCCTGCCGGGTTGCTGTACAAAACCGAGTAGTAGCGGAACACGAAGTGATGTGCAATATCCTCGTCGTTTACCAACACCTGCCGCTCCTGGGAAGTACTTGCT
>LNAC01002379.1:0-15315 GCA_002007465.1 Ailurus styani | reverse complement strand
ACAGTTGTGATATGAGGATTGAGCGGGTCAGCCAGTGCTGCGGATCTCGCGGATCCCTTAGCGCAGTCGACTTCCAGCCGCACGCAAAACCGCGAATTATACACAGACTCGCAACTGCGTCAACCACGGAAGTACAGATATGGGCCTTATGGCGTCCCGGTGAAAATGGAGTATCTAAGGAACCCCTAAAGTGCGTCTGTCTGTTCACCTTCAAGGGACACGCCCCTCACGAGGTGGCGACTGCACGCTGGTCCCCAAACGGGAGATATTTGGCAAGCACAGACAGCGGAGGTGTGACATATATTCTTGAAAGGAACGAAGAAAAAACCCAATCACTGGAACGATCACTACAACGTGTCCTACAGTCTAATCCCGGTGGAGTTCCTCCTGTCGTGACAACGGATCCAGCACAGCCTGCAATGTCTAAGGAAACCAGAAAATACACTTTTAAATATGATGGCACCGCTTCAAATAAGGCTAAAGCAAGGGCAGAATCCGCAACAAAAGGGTCCGCTACAAAAAGTACACGAATCAGCTTCGATTCTCAGACGGTGCAACACGAAGTTGTTAAGCCAATCACTGTGGAAACCAGTGGTGGAAACTACGAAATATGGATACCCTTGCAACCCATACGTTGCCCTACAAGGATGGGTCAGCTATTCGACCTCAGCTGGGCACCAGACAATCGCAGCATCGTGGGAGGTGGTCTCAACGGACAGGTTGCGGTCTTTGATATCCATACGAAACAGGTTGTTGCACAATTTGACGTCTTTGAGGGCATATACCCTGAGAATGCCTTTAATGTTCGTGGTTACGTGAAAAGTGTGGCATGGGACCCGATGACACTGCACATAGCAGTTCAAACAAACAACCGGCAGGTCTCAGTCTGGAGGCGATCACCACCTAACCCCAAGGGATCCCCCTTCAAATGGACTTTTAAGCGTATTCTCTATGATGATGAACTGTTCAAGAAGACTCAAAACGATGTGCTGGGTGGATCACGCATTTCTTGGACACCCAATGGGCAGGTTGTTGCATTCCCCAATGCAGGCGTTGGGAACACCAATTTTGCTGCATGTTACGAGGTTGTTCACGCCGATGTCTCTAGGCAGGTCAACCTTATTGTTGACGGAAAGATAGATAAAACGAGGTTGCAGTTCGTTTATGATATAGCAGATCATAATGTCAGACCAGACCCTATGTTGTTGAGAGGACATCAGTCGAGAGTGAGAAACGTGAGGTTCTCCCAGGATCTACTGGTATCGCATAAACGTGGACTATGCAAAGGAGGATCATTTGCTGATAGCGATCGCTTTATTTTCTTTGCACAAACCAGTGATGATGGTCTCATTTCCATATGGCGTTTCAAGCAGTCGAGCAACTGGCACTCCCATTACAAAAACGAAGCCCAATGCATATGCATCATTCAGAATGCTCTAGATGAGCAGAGTAGCTTGGAGGATCTTGCATGGGGAAACAGTGGAAGGTGGCTCGCAGTTGCCACCAGTCAAGGCGGACTGTTGCTGGTGGAGATGGGGGAGGATGAAACGTACACAAGGTATTTCAGCAACTGGATGAACGGAATACAAATAAGTGATACGCACGAACTAACCATGGAATTCGTCAAAAATGTTGAAAGGCACGTATTGGAAAGGGAGGAACAGACTAATGCGAATGGTGATGTTGCTAACTGGATGGCGAATTCGGGTGGCAGTTCTAATAATGAAACCACAACATCTGTAACTTTAGGACAGTACAATTGCCGCAGCAATGCTGCCAATGTAAGTTTCTGTCCAAAGAATATCATGGATAGCGTCATTACATTGGGATTCAAACCTATAAGCTTGATGTATAGTCGTGTTGATGCACAACTAAAGCCTTACGGTAGTAGGTGGTGTAACTGTGTTCCTACATGTAAGGTGGCGAAATTGCTAACAGAAGCATGGGTTGTTCTAACATTTCTGATAGCTCTAGAGGGAGTGTTTTTTGGTTACAGGCTAACAATATGTGCGATAATTAACTTCCTTAAACATTACAAAAAAGGGTCATGTAGAACCGGTCGATGTGTTGGACGACCATTTGGTTCATTTGTAATGAATTGCATTGAGTACAGCGATGAATCAGCTGGAGTACATATTATAATGCCTAAGAGTTTGAGTTCTGGAGCTATAATGAACACATATGCGGCACAAAATGATGCACTGGCACATATGACGACACGTGAGGATGACTATATCTATACTACGTTTTTGTGTGATGTGATGCGATTATCAACACCTAAGAAGTCTTGCCTTGTCTCTGGATGTTTGCTTACGTCTGATGGCATGGTGGCACATGTGAATTCGTCTTCTACTGCAGTGACTTTAGCTACGGACTCTATGCCCAACACTGATAATTCTGGTAGAGATGATCATTATCAAGGTGTTGAAATATTAGACGGGGAGAATGCTTTCAACTGTGTAACGGTTGATGGTGTTATGTGCACTTCTGATGATAGAAATGGTTCATCACTACAACTAGGAGGTGACAATGTTGACAGATCTAATGATATGATAACTATCCCATATAAGTCTTTGGCCAAAAAGGAACAGCCACAAAAGAACTCTGAAAATGTTAGGAAGTCTCAGCGTAAATGTAGGATACCAAAAAGTCTCATGGAAACGGAAGATACAATCATCGATGTATGGCTCAACATGGACTACTCAAATCTGTCAGATTTGTTGACAGAATATTGGCAAACATCCATTGATAAGATAGACACAACACCTAAAAACGTGAAAAGGGACAATGCTCTGGCATCGATACATCAGAATTCAACAAAATCGCCGACTATGTTTAAGAAGGTTGAGAACATCACAGACGATTTAGGTCAGATAATTGAGGAAGTTCAAAATACCCCTAAGAAACAATCTGCCATAGCCAAGCCAACATTTCTGAAACCGTCTAACGTGTTGAGTTGTCCACCACAGATCAGTAGAATGAAGAATGACGTACATGTGGATAGCCTATTCGACCCACCATGTGTACGTCCTGTAATATGCATGATGATTTCCTCCAACGAGGGGAGACGTAAGATATTTGCCCTAAACAATATGCACGACGATATACCTGCCACTATATCTTGCATCGAAGCTACGGCTGGTGCCTTCAATGTCAAGTGGATGGAAAATGTAGTTGAGGGGTATGTTACGCACATATCGGCCATAAATGGTACTGACTTCATTATGGTGGTCAGCCAGATAGGAGCTATACTAGAGCAAGACGACGGTTCTACATCGATTAAACGCAGAAGGTGGTCGCGTGGCAACATTTACGTGAGTCAGTCAGGTGACCGAGGTATCAGCAAGCGGAATATATATCGGGAAAGGACGTCCTTCATAACCATACTAAACTCTCTGACTGGTTCACAAGTTCTAGGCACTTGTGAAATACCGGATCTCAACGTATCGAATGTATACGTGTTCTCGATGGGCAAAAGAACTTATGCAACACTAACATCTACGGATGACACCATTTCACTGTACTTTCTGAGTGGTCTGCAAGTATGCAGAAATGTTAAGCTTGAACTCATGTTTTCTTGTTCAATTGCTGATTGTGTATCCAAGGAAAAATACCGCGATATTATACATATCCAGCTACTCAACATTCTTCTAAACGCAGCCGCAGATGGAGAAGAGGCCGTTGAATTTTCTGACCACGATATCAACCAAACACCGGTTAAACCTGAATATGAAAACCACAGCTCTAGTGGTTTGTCGTTGTTGAGAAAGGATGCCCTTAGTAACATCGCAGCATATGGTGAGGGTTGTGATGCAGAGAGCCGGCACCGTCATGGTACTCCGTTGAATATAACACATTCACCCATACAGACCCCGTTGAAGTGCCATGTCAGTTCTACGAGTAATTTCTCGCTTGCAGGAACAATTGACTCAAGGTTGCAGCCTTTACCTTTTACAAACCTTGAAAACATATTGGAGCTGGATACCGAGAACGGCCCCAGCATGTACGCAATAGTGGTGTATCTACAGGACGCACAGGTGATTGTGCTTACCAAACACTACAATCCCGTACGACTGGAGCTTCCAAAGGAACATACCCGGTTCCAGACTGCGCAAACTTCGATGCGGATGCTTTCATTAAGGTCAATACGTTCTATATATCAGAACAAATTACGTTGTGAGGGGATGGAAGATACCACCCTTTTTAGAAACGTTGTTAACAAAATGGTGGACATCTTACATTTGAACCCGCTAACTAAGGATGAATATACCCCTGCCTCGAAGCATCATGAATTGCGTCCGTTGGAAGACGTGGACGAGAAGAAACGTTTGATGGTTAGTTCGCTGATTATAGGAAGCAAAAGCGAGTACATCGTTTATCTATATGAGTACATTCGCCTGATTATCCGTTCCGTCCTTGTGGAGGAAGTAGCAGTTTCCGTTACAACCTTGTATAAGACAGTCATAGATGCAGGGGTTGTTAGTTGGAATAGCGAGCGAATAAATTTGACGTGTTTTGATGCGCGCATGTTAAACCTTATCGGAATAGATGCCATCGCTATTTTACGCCATTTCATCATGCCACTGTTGAGATGTCTGCACAGCGTTATGCATGACGAATGCCAGGATCGCAAATTGGGTGCTCTAGATCAACCTATGAACCGAACCAAGGCGGACAAAGGAGAACACAATTGCCATATGTATTGTGCAATCGTGTGTCCGATAGATTGTGCAATAATGCTGATTAAGGACAGGGACGAAACACCCGACGAGAAATTGCTCAAAAAGCATAAGGTATTTTTACATAATTATTAAAACACCGTTGTTCAGGTATGCGTCGAACTTCTCAAAAACGTGACAGCGTGGGAAAAGGTTGTCAACCAGCTATGAGGTTAACCCGCAGTCAGGCGTTATCACGAATTGGAACCTTTTCATTAATCTTTAACAAATCCACATCGGGTTCTTCCCATGTGCTTATCGTGTCGTTGTGTTTAGTGGGCATGATGTGCTCAGCCTCGACAAGTGCCTTCACAGGGTCATCCTCGACGCGGGCCTCACCACGGTCGACCTTTTCAAGAAACTCCAGTGCCATGTTGTACACTTCCTCCGGGTGCTGGGACATAAGGTGACGTGGATCATCCGGAGAGTACTGGTTGTTCTTATTGTAGAACCGTGCTGCTGGTATCTCATCGCAGAGATTATAACGGGTATAGTGCTGATTGAGCGGAGACACGGTCCAGATGGTCCTTAGCTGCTCCTCAGGCGACAGATGTGTCACAATCTTTCCATCACGACGACTGTACGCGTTACTTAAATCAGGCCATGTGAGCCCGGCTCCCTTACGAACGTAATCGAGGTACATCTCATTTCGTATTAGAACACGCTTAAGCATTTCCTCATCCAAGGTACCCTTGCGGTCCTTTCGATGCGGCGCCTTGCCCATAAGTAGGCAGCGCTCCTCTTCACTCTTGTATAGCAGATAACAGTCGCTTTTCTTCATCCAGCATCCTCCAGCAGCCAGAGGTTTATTCTTTGGCAGACGATTCATATCTTCCGCCGATGTGGCAGAGTTTTGCTCGTGATCTTGTAGCATAGTGTTAAACCGGCGATTAGTGGCGCCCGGCAGAAACTCAAAAAGGTCACCCGCTGGTAAGGAAATGTAAACATAATCCTTCAGTAAATCAGCATAAAACGGTCTGTCCAGTTCAATCGGTGCGTTCTCCTCGAGCAACCTTTGAATTGCCTTGGAAGATAGCAAGACAGTGGGAATCATCTGTACGTCGCTTTGGCACATTATATTACCTAAGTCATCGTAATCCGTATAGAGAACATCGTGATCATGGCGATAAATTGCTGCCTGCAGTACCTTCTGAGTAGAGCTGTTCTTCAGTCTGTTTCTTTTGCCACCATCCTTCGCATCGCTTGTTGAAGACATCGATGGATCTACGGATAAAGCAGTGTCATTTTGGAAAGGCGTCACACCCAAGTACATTTGTTTTCTCACCTTTCTTTTTTTTAACATGCAGTGTTTCGACGAAATGTTGCTCGACTTGAAATTGTCGGAAACTGTACGACGAAGTGTAATAAACAGTCGATGTGGCCATAATTTTGTGGAGGTGCTGTTCCCCTTATCTTTTGGAGCCTCGGGTTCTGTACTGGAAATACCATTTTCCATGTATTCAGAGGTCTGCTTATTATGACTAGAGCCTTTCGTAGGCGATAGCTTCTTGTGTAGTTCAGATGATCGCGGTATCACTTTAGGAATTGAAACTACATGTGAGAATCCATCAGACATACGTTTGCGCAAGACATCCACTGGATCACGTTCAACCAATGCATATTCCTGACGTATTGGGGTCATGGCCTTGCGCATTGGGAGAGGTGCAATATACTTACAGTTGCGACCATAAAATCCAACCTCGTAGGCTTTAGCAACGAACAGACTCTCATAACATCCGGCACGTGTATAAGGGGAACGTCGAGCCCAATCCAACGCATCATCAGTATCAAACTGGTTGATAATCGTCAGGTCACCTATGGGATAGGAGTTGATTCTTGTTGTACACGCATCCCTTAGCTTATCTACCTTGTTCAGTAACCTTGTTGTTTGTCCAGCTGTCATTGGGAGGAACTGTTGCAATGGCATATGGAAGTCAATCATAGAGTCCTTCCGAGGTGGATGCAGCGACAAATGGCTCCTAACACAGTTTGATCGCATCAGAAATCGCATCATCTTGTCACGTAACATTTCTGGAGCTTCCGTACTATCATATGAACCCAATATCAAGTATTGACGCGGGTTATCACGATCGGGTTGTCTGGTTTCGAACACTCGGTCCTTAAGTTCGTCGTCAGCTTCGAACATCAGCATCTGCTTGTAGAGGTTGCTGCGCGCTGCAGGGTCTGAACACACGAAATCCACAGCATGGTGTAATGAGGGAGCGGACATAAAGTAAATGATGCCTACTGATGTTTCCACGGGTTCTTCCTTTTGCTTGTCCAGGTCTTCCAAAAAATTTGGCTTCCTAGGAGCCGAGAAAACTTCCTGTTTAAAGTTTTTCCGAACTCTCAATTTATACAGGCGGTGCACCTTTGCCGTGGAACGTCTCATCGTTGTTGATAGTCTTGCCCACAATGCCTGTAAAGCGGTCATAGAACTCACAACACATTCGAAGTGCCTCTTTGGCCACAAACAGTCGTTGCTGAATAGGTGGCGGTAGGTCGTTTCGTCGATTGTTTCATGTTGTCTTGGCGCCTCTGGACCCAGGTAAGACAGGTCGCCTTTACATCCCTTGAATTCCTCCCCTTGCTCAATCGGGTATTTGGAGCGCACCAAGGTATTATCAGGAAATACAGCATCCCTTCCGGTAAACTGCATAAGTCCGATATTGCCCTTGCAAAGGCCACTGGCCAGACGGCCCATAGGGTTTCCATCTTCGAGAGGAAAGCCAGACCACAGTATTGACGGATCTGATATTTCAGTGGCAGTTGAATAGAGGCACAAAACTGCAAACGTGCGCCAGCCTAAAGGTACAGATGGCCGCTCTTTGTCTCCTTCAGTAAGGGGCATGTCCATGGGCAACTGCAACTTAGGAGGCTCAAGACGGCGAGGTGAAATATCTGTACCATTACGAATGTAGTCAAATTCCTCCTCATAAGTATAAAATGCCTTAATGTGACGATGGCAATAGTAGCCCTCACAGGTACGATCTACGATATCGTCCACATTTGATCCATCCGTCACATTCAGACATTCCCGAACTCGACTCGCCGGCATGAAGTCGCCGACGGTACGCAACGCCACCCGTTGAGGAATGGTCCGCAAAAACGGATTATTCCAAATAATAGCGTTTTTACTTCGTGCATCTTCCAAGAACCTGACGTAATCACTGAAGAAAAACTCCGGGGTCGACTCTGATAGATCGACCAGCGGCTTCTCGCTCGGATCCACGAACGATGGGCGGAAAACCAAGCCATACTGTCTCACAACAGCACTCTTTGTTCTTGTTTCTGTGGAGAGAACATCCTTCCCCTTAGCATGTAAACGCCGGTTACGATTGGAACAGTTAGGTCGTTGTTTGCACCAGGGAAGGCTATCGTAGAACCCTCCGTCATCAATTTGCGATATCTTACAACGTGATGTCCCATGATGTAGCGATATAGGCTGGAATGCCGTGTTGCGATAAGAACCTGCACGACGCGGTGTCGAGTGTAGTCGTTCATATGTCTCCCATCGCCTACAGCTCGCACAGCTAAACACACCTAGACATAGTAACAACAGAATCCATTGTATATGTTGGTTGAGAGCGTATGAGACCATCGACCACGAAGTTACGGTTAATCATAGGAAAAAAACAAGGATGTTCGCATTGTTGCCTTTGCATACAGAAGGCGATAGAACACATAGCAGAGCAGATTTGACATACCTGCAGAACCTATACATCTACATTCTTTCATATTATAAGAATATGCCGCTTATATAAACCATATTGTTGTATAGATTACACACGAACTCCCCATAGGTATGCAACGATGAACGATATAAGTCCGTAGTTTGGTTGCCTCATTGATGCATTCATAATGTGTATGCTGTGGACATACAATATAGGAATCCGTAATGAAATAGCACCTATTCTTCTTTTAAGCCGTCATATCGTTAGATCGATATATGTATGTTAATATATAAATGATTCCTTGAAGAATGAATCTACATATAGCATTTAGCAAGGCACATTTGATTGATGTATATATACAGGGTTGCGAATCCACACAATGAGTATAAAGCTGGCCATCAGCAGTGACTTTGCTGACGACTTCCTAGGTGTGTCTATAATACCAACATACATATTTTGGTTGTGTTAACTTATTTACAGGGGAAGTGCGTAGAGCCACGTCCAGGCGAACGGCAGAAAAGCTTTACAAGAGGTTACTAAGGAATGGCATTCCTGCAAACATCGCAAAGGACGAAGAATTGCCGGGATCACGGGTCCTGGTCTGTGAGATGCTGTTGTATGGCTTTGTGGAACGGAATGAGTCCACTAACAGCTCCAATGGCACGCTAGATTGGGTCCATAAGATGTGTATACATCCTTTGGCGCTGGAAAATCGTCTGTTGTCATATGCTACGCCATATATTGGTTTGAACATGCCGTACGAAAACATTGGCAGCGTTGCCAACTTCGGACGCTTCCATGATCAAGATGAATCAGAAGATCCATCTTACTCTAATGATGTTATGAGATATCCAGGTTCGGATAGCGGTTTCAGCCATATCAACCCAATGAAGGAATCACATCAATCTACGGACACCTTAGATCGAAACAGCTACCGTTCGTTTGGTGAGGTATTTGCTGACGACAAAGGGAGATATAATGGCAAAGATAATGGATCAAGTGCGTCAGGAATTATGTCAAGGACGCCAGAGGAAGGAGATGTGTGGAACAACACACATGTTGTCTTAATGCAGCCCAACTCAGATAATGAGATTGTGTTTCCTCAAACCCCAAAAGGTCTAATGGACTGCATACGCTGTACTGCTTTCGATATTAGTGTTTGGGAACCACAAAAATTGCAAGGAATGTCACCGAGGAACTGTAGTGTTCTGTGGAATTCCAGGCTGGCAAACATCTTCAGTATAGTATGTAGTATGGATGGATTGATGGATTACCTGCAATGCAAAACATGTGCTGACATAGTGAAGACCCTTCGGACATCGTTTATATCTAACCTGATATGTATCCTCAAGTATGCAAAGAAATACGATGAGGTTGCTGTGGCACATGGCCATATATTTCAGGAGGTTTTCCAGTATTATTACAACTATGATGTCATCATGGGGGCATTCTACAACCATATATATAAGGCGGTTGGCTACATGTCCGATGAGGGTCTACAAAATAGTAAGGAGGCCATCAACCAAGTGGGTTTGGCGATGATCGGGTGGCTCACAAATAAACGAATACACCACTATATTAATAGATTGGCGAATACTCGAATACATGAAATCATATTTCGACTAATTATGAGGCTAGTGTTGTTAAAGAATAACGCCTACATCGAAGCAGAGCATTTGGAACTATTTCGCGATACGTTTGTGGCATACATGCTGAACTCAGCAGTTCATATGATTGAGGACGTCTGTGATGGATCAAAGATAATGTTTGATCCTTACTTTGCTAGGGGTGTCAACTATTGTTATCGCCTAATTTCACGGCTACACCAGCTCAACTGTATGATGGAACAATATATCAGGGTCGTTGCATCCATCACCACAAGAGTAGACGAAGCTGGAGTTGCAATGTTTCATACAGTTAGAGCTCCTTTTCTTGGGAATGAGAAGTTATATAAATGGTTACAAACGATTAAATTCATGGGATGGACCGGCGAGGAACAGCTTATGCAGAATAGGTTAGCTGTGGTAGTGCTGTACGTGGTAGCATTGAACCACCAGCAACCGTTTGTCAGATCGGATGATATCAAATTCTTGAGAAAGTTCCATGGATTGCCCTGGGCATCAGCCTTCGCATTCTGTTCAACTGACTACGTCTCAAATCATATGCTGGTGCCTCTCACAATTGCCCTTGTGCAATGCCTTGGAGAAGGAATACTGCTCAACTTGGTTATGGGAGACACGGCAGTATCGATACTAGACGAGGTAATTTCGCAGTTGAAGCAAGAAAATTACAATGTCTACGGAATCAAGGATACAAAGTTATCCATGTTGTCACCAGTGGAACGTACATCTGTTTATTCGTTGCTTCGTATTTTGTGGCCAAAAATCATGTCTAAAGTCGTTTGCCACAACGTTCGTAGGATGTCGATTTGCCCTATGATATATTATGCGATCACGCATTTGATGCCAATGTAGGTTCCTCCCATGTTTGTTGTAATGATGGACAGAATATGGTCACAAGAAGTTCAATATGGTGTTCTAGGTGACTTTGCTGAGGTATGATATCTTATGTTTCTTGTTATACGAATGCGTGCAGCAACAAAAGAAACCGAATGATGGTGCTCTGAAGCTTCATATGGATTTCTATTGGGTGCGGCATCTAATCATCATATTCTATTGCATGGAACCTACAATTTGTGATCTTGCAATGGTGGATACAATCATATTTCACTTTGTATTGGCAAAGGGACCCAGACCGTTGTCACGCGTAAAGGACTATCTCATGCTATTTAACTGTAAGTTGTTAATTGACCAGCTTATACATATACGGCTGTAGATGATCCTAGATTTGCAGAATCACAAAGTCAAATTGCTTCAAACTATATCGCACTTCATCAAAATCCACTCAACATGCTGTTGAGGATGCCTCAAAAGGAGACATTGAATTCATTCACACTTAGGTGAGTATGACAAACAAATATGTAACCAGATAAAATTGGCATAAGTGTGGCAACCAACCATTTAACAACATTCAGACTGTATTCTAACGTAATACTACAACTTCTCTATAGTCTATACAAGGATGTCTGCTATGCATTTCCGACATTCAACATGCAGAGGAAGACGCAGTTGGGGATTACACATATCAACGCTCTTCAGGTATGATGTAAAGAATATTCATCCAAGCTATAGAATCATTCAGGAAGCCGCTATTCTTAATGTAGTGATGGAGCTGGTTGAGGATATAATACCAAGGCATATCGAAATTAACCTTGTCAGCTTCATTTCAATCTTGACTACAAAAACGACATTCACTCATGAAGTAATTTCTGTCACTGGTCTTCCAATTACCCCGATAATTTCTGCTATTGACCTTGGGGTCTCAGAAGAGTTATTATTCGAGAATATAACAGAGAAATTCAAGGTTGCTGTTGAATCACTGCTTAAACCTGGAGGGATTTCGATAAGGCGGTGAGAACAAAGATTAAAACAATGAAATTTCCACAGGCCTATATATAGTGCGTCATTGAATAGGCAAAACAGACATTATAAAGTGTCACTGAAGTCGTACAATGCAGGAGATGTGGCAACATATCACCTGTATAATGTCCTTTTGCAGGTTCTAGACATGCCGGAACTTTCAAAGGTACAGACAAATTATGCTATTGCTAAATTATTCTGTAGATATCAACAGGAAATACGGAGGATCCCAATGTCCAACGCTTCATCAGTGTTATCCAATTGTATTGGAAATGCTTACAGCGGGCCGGTAACGATATCTCATGTATGGAATTCATAAAGAATTCCATCTCCATTGTACTGAAGCTTCATTATCTCTGTCCATGGATGGTTAACAGTTCAATGGGTAGGTATTGAGTAAAATTCCTTTCTTTTGTTGTCGTTCCATGATCCACGCTCATTCCTCAATAAATGCTTCTATTCATACGTATTACAAGCTGATATATGGTTGACATTTGACTGCCCCTATTAAATATCCTGCGCTTCCAGTATCTTAACATATACTGATATTTAATCCATGTACAGAACAATTACAAACATGGCTGTATGCGGAGAAAAACCTCGTATTAGAGCTACAGGAATTCACAATGTAAGCAATACTAGCTTAGAATAATATTTTTACAATTTATACATGTAACATAACTTTGCAGCACGGTTGTTGCAAACTTGAGAGAAATATACCAAGAAATCAACGAAATGAATAAGATGGAATAAATGAAGTGAACAATAAACCTCTTAATAATAGTTAAAACTGTAACAAAGGAGTCACAATATATATATATATATATATATATATATATACATATATATGTAGTATTATATACCGTATATATTATCTCCCTCATATTATAATACAAGTCATCCTATATATATATATATATATATATATATATATATAGCAAATAATAGGTTGAAGTATATATTGATATTACATACGGAGTCATATCAAGTACTATGTATGTTATTCATTGTTAAAAATGGTTATATGTACTTTTGTGGACTGCCAGCAATTGCACGGTTGTAATAAGCACGCTTTGATGTCATAGAAAGGATATTTTATGTCTAATATATGTGATAATAAAAAGGCTGCCGGCACCGAAAGGTGTTCCCGGGCGGTCCCCCACCCCAGTACTATCCCGGCCTAGCGCCGCTTGACTTCGGAGTTCAGATGGGATCCGGTATTTTCGACGCAGTATGGCCGGCAACAAGGATGGAGAAGTATGGGTGTTGATAGGTGTAATGGCATGCGACACACAGAAAATGAATACGTAAAGTAATTTCACTATTAGTCTTCCTTGTGAACTATTTATATCATGTCTTTGCTTTGATATCCATTTCATCAATTCTTTAATATATATGCAGGAATATGAATGTATGTACCTGCATTATAGTTATGATAGCTTCCTGTGATACTGTAAAAGAAATTACTAACTGTAACAGGCAATATCACAAAAAAGTCCACTATGCATGTAACACCCCAAGAAATTACACACTATACGTGAAGCCTAAACCATCCTAACGTTACTCCGTTCATAACTGTCGGATTAATCCTAATAGACAAGGATTACCTGTACAATTGACAAGTGTTTATGTGTAAAATAACCTTCCTAATAGGCATGCATACCGAGTATTTGTGTGTTACTACTGATGGCGCGCATGAGAACACATCGAAAGGATTGACAAACTTTACAATCATTTTAAAATATTATACTTTTAAATGGTATTATTTTTCAATATGCGGTTTTTGTTTGATATAATTGTACACGACCACTATCATTTTGAATAGGCGGGTTATTATGTCTGTTGCCGTTGACCAATTGCAGATCTAAGCTCGTACAAAGCGTTAAAAAACTAAAAAAGGTTCTTAAAACAATGTAGTTTGTACTTAAATATTTCATCCATACTGTCTTTTTAAGTATAAAAGGATTTTCTATGTCATTTGGGATTTTGAATTTTGGTGCCTTCGACATATCACATCCTACGGAACAGACGGCTGGGATGTAGAAGCAGGGGAGCATACTGAATCTTATCATCGATGCATCAAATAGGTAAGGATAAGGATGGAGAAGTTCAACCCTCTTCGAAATTGGACGGAAAGAAGGTCAAGTGGGCCTCCAATTTGCCTACCAAAACATACGATCAGCGAGGTATATTCAACTTTTTATGCCTAGGATGGGTTAAACCTTGGGTACACTATACATGTACCAACCTTATAGGGTTTCAAAATATACATCCCTTACCAAAAGCTGATCGCATATCCTATTGGCAGCCCATCTTATCCAAGCATATCAGCGATGGGCTACTACAGATGGAAAGAGAGGAAGCGGAAACTATAACATCCCCGACAAAGCGAAGGGATGCTGCAGTTCCATATGGCGGCATTTTATTCAAAGCGTTAGTGCGCACATTCTGGAGGCGCATTGTGCTGACCATAACAGCCGTTATTTTAATGAGCCTAATAACGATGGGAACCGTCACACTCCTTAGGCATTTGCTCAACAACTTATCGCAGGAAATCCACAAGTTTCACACAACCAGTCTGCTGATTTTGTCGATTGTTGGCCTAGAAATATTACATACATTCGTCGAGCAACACGCAGACCTTTACAATTTGAGGCTACAGAATATTATGGCCGCGTCGATTTCCATCACCATATTTCAGCATGGTTTTTGCCATAGAAGGGATTACCGAAACCTCATCCAGAAAGATGGAATGCATCGATGTTGCAGGGGGATCGTACATACATACTCAACGGGGAGTGATGCCTGCTCAGCTGATCCACTTGTCTGCCCCGCAAAGAGACATCAGAACGATGAGCTTCCGTCAAATATGTATACCTTTCTGTTTGTTGACGGTACATATATTGTATCACTTGTAGATGCCAGTATTATGATTATTCGATTCACTTGTTATCTAACAGCTGGAATGTTGCTCATTCATACGCAAATAGGCCTTGGTGTCATCAATCCAATTATCACCATGCTAACTGTCATTATAATTATGATTCTAGTTGAGGCAGTAAACGGAAATAATATTGTTCACACTCTTCAGTCAAAGGATGATCGTATTTCGAAGAGCTCAGATATTATTGGAGGACTGGAAGTTCTCAGTACAGTGGGACTGGATGATATTGGATACAACATCATTCAAAATAGTAGAAAGGACGAATTAACAGTTTTGCAGAACCGATTAGCCTTGTTCTCCATTAATAGATCCTTAATGAGGGTCGTGGGTGCGATCGTATATATGGTTGTCATATTGGACTATATAAAGCAGATGAAAGCTGCTGGAGAGGGTTCAACTTTTGACGTAGGAGCACCGGTAACTCTACTATACATAGTGAGCACCATTGTTGGATCATTTGACCACCTCCTTAAAAGCCTTAAAATTATTGTTGAGGCCTC
>LNAC01002378.1:0-16092 GCA_002007465.1 Ailurus styani | reverse complement strand
AACCAAACCTTTGAGTGGACCATTTGTACCCTCCGAGACTCAAACAATCCGTCGCTGTCTCGTAGAATAGAAACCACATTTCGCTGTGGAGGATGGGAAGCCACTTGATCAAGGCGCTAGCAGATGCATCGATGTCCGAGTTGTGTATGTTCACATATTTTCCATAGCTGCTGGGTTCCTTAAGAAGTTTCTTACGCATTTCTTCTATTTTTTTCAATAGATCTTCAAGATTCTCTTTCACACTCTTCCCCGGAATTGCATTCGTATCAAGGTACTCCTGAACACTATCCTGCACCTTCTGAAAGACATCCGTTTTATTTCCATATGTCCCCAGCTTTCCCAATAGGTCCAGAATATCCTTCACATTGCTAGGTTCATTGAATGTGGAGACCGTATCGGCTTTTACCGATGAATCATGGACTACAGCGCCAAGCCATAGCAGTGCCACGGTCTTCAAAACCACCAAGGAATGCATGCTAAAGACACAATAGCGCATTTTGGCATCTAAAACAAAATAACTGCGTTTAAGTTGATGATTAAAAGTTCTGAAATACATAAATTGTGTGTTGCAACGCCTTCTACCCGACGGGTTGCACTAATCCAATAGAAACGACAGACCTATTATAGCCGATGTACACCTGGTGCTAGGCATGCACCTGCAATCTCAAGTGTAAATACAGTGTTGTTCTTGCTAACATAGCGTAGGAAGTGCCGAAGGAAGTATACCCAATGAGGCTACCTATGCTACACAGTTGCCCATTCAAAGAAGCCGGTATATCTATATCTTAACGCTCATTATCGGTTGAGTATAGTTAGAGCTAGTGGTCTAGATGGACCTGGTATGGTATAAGGATTAACATTTCAGACCCCTAAGACTAGGCAAAGCCTTTCGTGTTCGCATCACCAATTAACCAAGTGTATTTGCATCCGTATGCATCGTATCCAAGTAACATTTGTTGACCTATATTGGTCCAATAACACCAGCCTGCTATGTACATTGCTACAAAGAGCTCATATAGACTTAGTACAGTTTTATGTGTTGACAGACATCATCTGGACGTGGAATACATGATGTTTTATGATGACTGACGATACTGGGCCAGAGGTGATTATACCACGCCTTAGAAAAAGGAAAACCAATATTCGACATGAGGAAGTGACCCATCACAAAGGCATGCTGTGTTGATCTACTCAATCCACAGCTTAACTACGGCATACACAAGGGCCCATGATCCACCTACATGTTGCATATACTGTTTTTGCGCATATCCATTCTTATGCAATCACAATATGTGGATACCGACATTTTGTCAGAATTGGTTGGACCATGCTCCTTCTGCTACAATTGACTGCAGTAACACCAGGATGGATAGTAAGCCAAGATATTACGAGTGATTTATTATATTCATTCACTAAAAGTTACATGTCATACAAAGGGAGTCGCCACTGCGGACACTTATAACACGTATATCGATCACCACCACGTTTAAGCACTCCGGTCATGAGTTTGACAGCCTCAAAGATTGTCGACACATACTCCGTCACGGAGTTGACATCTAAGACAATTTCTTTGTAATCCTCCTAAAACATAGCACATATTTTAAAAACCATCAATCATAACATAGGACACCATTCCTATTTGTTCATTCATTTTTGGTTTGACGTGCTAGGAAAGGATGATTAACCTTTGTACAGACCTTGTGGAATCCGCAACATTGTCTTCATCATGCATTTCTAATCATGAAACCTATACACACCCTTATCATTTGGACACATACTAAGACTGATATACACATCACAATCATTTTGTCAGACACAACTTCATTTTATGTGTCGGATCGACATGTGCAAATGATTCTGCGGGCGCCATGAACGGCACATCACGTACCCTTCCATCTCTGTATATGGAAGACAAGTTGGAACATATGTGGCTGTATAAGAACCCAGAAAGCACCCACATCGGCTCATATTTATGAATGGTTGGTTCCTCATGCATACGTGGGGATTGGTATCCAATGTCAATGATCGCTTCGTTGCATCACCGTCGCACATAACTGAACCCGCTCCATTTATTGCGGTGGATCTATGCGTGTTAAATTCAAAGGTGTTATTCTGACTCTGACTGTGACTGCCAGGTTTGGATTTCAACTTGTTGCGTTTAACACGGGACGAAATTGTCTTTCACCGACCGTAGAACCGGATCACAGCGGTTGCTAAACCGTGATCTTAATTCTAGGTCGGAACAGTTTTGTATTGTCATTTGTTGTGATGTTTCTATCTCCTTTCACTGCCAATCGTCTCGAGCAACTCGGGAGCGGCTAAATCACAGTTTTTCATCGAGTCGTTTGATAGGATAATTTCATCGCCGGGTGCCTGTTCGATTAGAGACAATTGGATGTCTGACTTTAGGTTTATCATCACCATCTCTTTATGTTTGCGCGTTTCTAATCCGGTACCACGTCTGTGAAACACGTTTATAGCAGAACCTTATACACTGCTTTTGGAGTTTGTTACGGTATGAATTTGGCATAACAAGTACTCCGTTACACCTTTGGAGATCGCTTAGTTAAGGTATTATCGAGGCAATTTCATTCCCGGGTCTGCATGAGCTAATTGCAAGGATGGTGGCAGACTCGAGTAACAGTATGGGCGTCGCTGGTGGCAGCGTGAGTAGCCAGCGAATCAAGATCGTATTACTTGGGGAGCAGAGCACTGGTAAGACTTCCATCGTAACGCGTTTCGTTTACGATCACTTCGTGCCTGCATATGCCGCCACCATCGGCATCGACTTTCTCTCTAAAGTCGTTACTGTGAATGGGAAGACGATGCGTCTACAGCTGTGGGACACTGCCGGTCAGGAGAGGTTCCGCACTCTGATGCCAAGTTACATTCGGGACTCCAGTGCCGCCATTGTCGTTTACGACATCACGACCCGTGAGTCCTTCGAGAAGGTTAAGGACTGGATCAAGGACATAAAGGAGCTGCGTGGCGACAAGGCCATCATTGTGATTGTGGGAAATAAAACTGACCTTCTCGACAAGCGCAAGGTATCGTATGACGAGGGCGAGGATGAAGCCAAGAAGCTTGAGTGTCTGTTTTGCGAGACCAGTGCGAAGAATGGTGACAACATCAACGACCTTTTTAACACAGTTGCTACTGAGCTTTTGAAGAACTTGGAACCCGTTCCGGTGAACGACAAATGTAGGTTTAGCGCATCAACGTTATTTTCGGTTGTCAGTGTGTTCGGCCTGTTTAATCTATGTGCTGCCGATCCCACACTCTACCGTTTACACCACCATTACACTGAGATCTAACGTTTTTGCAGTGGTTGACATCGACTTGAAGGCCAGCAACAGTGAAGCTCCCAACAACTGTAGCGACCGTACAAGGAACACCTACGTGACCATGGCAAAATCATGTTCCGGTTGAGGACGCACACTTTATCTCCGTAAAATATAGGAATTAATTTTCTGAGCATTAAATGCTTTCCAAATTGTTTTTCGTTATCGCCTTTTCGATATCGCATATATACTCTGTCTGTTCCAGGAAGGCATTGAATAATAGATTAGGTGCCTTCCTCTCGACGCCTCAACCACAATGTAGGCCATTTAGGTGCAATCATTCGCACAGGTATCCTTCAATCCACGCCATAGAAGCACGGAAGGCCGCCCGATCGTTCCAGATCGGCGCGCTGCACGAAGACATTGCGTCTTTCCTCGACAATAGTTCCAGATTCCTATACGAGACGTTTTCTCAAGGCAGTCACGCAACGGCAGCTGAGTGTTTGTTGGCATCTGCTTCGTATGTGTTACCACTCATGGACTCTGTTGAGGTAGGCATGTCCATCCCCGTCATTCGTAAGACTCCTGCAGAACTTTGGTGCATTCGCCAGGCCACACGTCCCCGAATTCGCTCAGGACATGCTACAGGGCATCCATCAACTATCGCAATTCTACAGCTCCGTACCATTTCTTCCATATACTATGTCTACACTGATATACTCCGGACTGGTGAAGAAGGATACTCTGAACATTTCGTACTTTTTACGATACCACTTCCTCCAGGTATGTTGCATTTCGTGTTACAACATCTGATAACAGTCCCTAATCCTTTCATCATTCCAAAATTCGTTGGCTATGTTTTACTTCAAGCTTCTGCCGTTAGACGTTTCCTCGCAGGACTTCGTGTCGGTGGTTTCCATGATGTCCGCGGTGATTACATCTTTTGGGGCTGTTCTGTACTGTGTATGTCATGCTATATTGGGGCGCTTTGGTAGCCTCCCTATTATATCGGATGCAGTGCAGCTGCATATTGGCAAGATTTCTGCTGAGAGCACGTTGGTCAGAAAGCGTTTCCCCGGAGACCCGGATTACGTGAAACAAATTCCGTAAGATGGATACCAATCTTCAACCTGAATTACCTGAATTGGCGTAGTGCCCATGTACCATAATGACCATCATGAGCACTAAGACACGCTGATAGCAACTTATCTAAAGAGGTGCTCTGTGAATCTGTTACATGATCTCTGTGACACCTCCATGAACAGCCTTATACTCTATATGAATGACCTGGCATGAATCTTTACTTGCACATGAATTTCCCATATGGTTGACTCTGTTTTGGATCTATATTCAAGCTAGGAGGTTATGATTAGCGGTTGTACGACTGTGATGAGTTGCTCAGCGGATTTTACGTGGAGCACATCATCTTCGCCTTCCTTCTCTTGATCACCATCGCCTTGCGTCACTTTGAACTTCAGCAGATTGGCTATTTTGCCTTGTATGGCTTTAACTACATCTGTGTTTGACTCCATGTGCAATAGCGGCTGGAGCTGCCGGACCATGGAGGCCCGACCACTACTCGTGCTGGAGAACAGGACTCGCTACAAATAATGTAGGCATTCGTCAAGTGCACCACTCACGTGTTTTTTCAGTCCACCCTTGAATGCCTCACATTGCTCCAGCCCATCGAGGATGGTTGCGATATTGCTTTCGTCGTTTACCTATGTTTTTATTAATGGAACACCATTACAGCCAACTAGACATACCTGTACGAATAGGTAAAGGTCGCATTCATTTGCGAGTTCGGCCAGTGGTGCCACATTGCCTCGGATTATTTCTGGAGATCCATTGCGTAACATTAACTGCGCATCGTCATATGAGTGGCAATGCACGTACATCATTGACAAAGATGGATACCGAGATCCTTGCATCGCTGCTGCGACCAACATTAGACACTTGCTGCTTTCACTATACCTTTCCCTTTCGATGGGTGTCCGTACCACCCTTGAGACATGTAGGCGCTTCAGCGTCTTCAGATAGAGCGCATAAATAAACAAAAATGCCGATAAGAATCCTACACACCTATGAAGCACAGTCACGTTAACGGGGCACCCCTTCACATATATGTAGACAGACGCACCGATGAATAGCGTTACCGTTACAGCGGTCCTATCCGTGTTCTCAACCACGGGAGATGCTGCCTTCATCACCCTATATCCGCCTCCATGACTTATCATTGTGTCCCTCCAATGGCATGTGTCGTCCTCCCGTGGAGTTCAGAGAGGTCAACACGGCCAGCGGAGTTAGACAGATGTGTACCCGCAAAATCGCAAGCAATGGCTAGAAAGCTGAGCTACTACAGTGCAGTTATATGTCCATGCGCATTGCCATATTGCATGTGTTGCTTTTTCATCGTGGTAACGCTTGACGAGGGTGTAGGCAGCACTACCACCTGCCTCATCACAGCGCTCCACGACACCGCCTCAGTGTAAATTCAGCTAACACATGTTGCGGTTCTATATGTAACTGCTATCATGTGTTTTATTACATGGAAGCCTCAGGGCGTCCTAATTTCGTTTTACAGATAACGTGGCACACCTCGTGAGCGTTGTGTTACCTATAGCCAATGAAATCGACCCCTTCTCAACTCCGCTGCGTTAGAATGCATGGAAAGGCGCATTATAGCGTCAACACACACCAGCTGTTGAAGCACCGTGTCATATCGACGGTGTGTACAACGGTGCATCAAAAGTGCTATATGTCAAAACGACATCGATGCGACATCAACGTCGTTACATTCACTTACTGATTGCAGTAGCAGGATCTGCTGTGGCAGTATCCCGCCTATAACATTATTTGTTACATAATTTCATCGTGCACATTCAACTGGAACACCTTCCGCTTCATATGCAAGGGCAGCACAGGGCCGCTAGACTCATTGACGCTTTTATTTTTAACTTCTGCCATTACACCTGCGTCATGTGCATGCATTACGTTTAGTGTGTAAACGTTGCGCGGCCTTTTGCTTCTATTTTTCTATATGAGCTGGATTGTCTTCAGTGTGTAATGCCGTCGTTCGATATTGATATTGGTGAAGCAATAAGGGCCAATTCTGTTGGATGCTTAGGGGCTTTTGTTTTAATGTTTTGCGAATGGTGTGATTAGCGATTCGTTTGTGATTATTTGAGGGCTGTAACATATTATGAAATTTGGCTTAAACTTTTAAGTAAGGTCAAATATAAGTCTTGAAGCGGCTCTGCTATAGCCTTCAAAATGAGATTCTTCGTGTTTGTTTTTGCTGTGGCATCCCACGCCTTATGCAGCACCACTCCACTGAAGGACCCAACAGGGTCACCCCAAATTACCGACTCTCGTAAATTCGAGCGTACATCTATCCTCAAGACACCAGAATGTACGAGGATCAATGGGACGGGACTGAAGATTTGCGGTGCCGTCCACGCCAGTGGGAAAACCATCGAAGGAATAGAGTGCAACGAAACGCTTTGCAAGGCGAGCTGCTGTAAAGCTGCTACCGTCTGTCAAAAGGAGAGCTTCCTCTCCTTGTCTGCTGCTGAGTGTATCTCAACCAGGCTAGAGCACGACATGGGATCCTGTTGCGTTGTTGGCAAGTCCAAAGGATGTAAGTTCGCATGTTAGAGATTAATTTCATTCTCCTCTATTTTAAACCGGAATGATCAGGCTACCCACATATGCAGGGTTGTCACAGCAATTTTTGTATTGCATGTATAAGGGGTACTGACTACTTGGAAATGTCATGCTTCCGATATTACATTTTTTGTTCCATTATGAGTTGAGTTAATGCAATTAGCACCATAACCACATATATCATTGTTATGCAGCAACCATGGTCTACGCCGGAGGAGCACTGGGAGCAGTGATCATTTGCAGTGGGCTATACTTCATCGTCTCCATGGGATCGTAAGTGCTGCACAACGTTTCACATTGACATATACCTCTGAGTCTCATGGTAACGTTTACATATGGTGTAAAAAAGCCTAGACTCCATACATTTATCATGCTTGTGAAAATTTACATGCTGCGCTACTGAGGTTCACAGTTGCACATTGATTCGGCAGGAACAAGAAAGTCATTAAAGGGGAGAAACCCGCGGATGACGATCCCGATGATGCTTGCAAGCTCTACGAGACCAAAACTCCTCATATGCAAGTTAACCAGCTAATTGCCACCGATGCCGACGACGTCTTCTGGGAAGACTGAAGGGTGTAACTCGGTGCCTTGCCTGACGCCACGGCTCAACCAGGCACTCTGCCATATCGGTACAAACCACCATAATTTGCCTCCCATTATTATTTTGATTAACGTGTACGTTGGAAATATGACGCAATATGGTTTCAAGCTCCCTGGCATGGCGAACGAGGTGCTCAACGAGGTTGAGCGGAAATACAGTTCCGGTACGCATTTTACATATGTTTAATTTCATCTATTTCTCTATTGTGGACCATATACTGGGCTATTATCGACCAAAACAATGAATGTGTAACCGGGGAGGCGGTAGGTGGACCCCTGTTTACACATTTTGCAATGGTAGACCCAGACAATCACTGGTGTAATAGAAACTGCATGCATTCATTTTGTGGATTCACATGGACTCTGTCGAATGTGTACCATTCATTTTGATTACACATGGCTGTGGCCACCTGCGTTTGCATTGATCACACTTGGACTTTTTGTTGTCATAAATGAAGCCAATTATTACCATTTACGAACGACATATCATGTATTATCCATCTTCATTATCATTCGCAGCAACCCAGGTGACAGATGGGATAGTCAAGGTTCCGGCTGTTAACGTTGATGTTTGTAACGTATCTCCCCCAAGGACGGGTTCTCGGCGTCGCTCTTCCTCGTATACATCATCTGCCGGATCCACCCCTCGCCACAATACCGAGAAATCAAACAATGTGATCGCCAAGATTGCCGCCACCAACCCACAAATGTCCCCTGGGTTCAGAATTCTCGCCGACTCCAAAATCTGTCTAAAGGTACGTCACTTGTTCGGTATAACCCAGGTTTGGACGAGTTACCAGGCTGGATCCTACCACTTGCAACTCCACTGAACTTGCACATATTCATTAGTCACATGGAGACAGACATTCAATCCATGTTCTATTAATACTGTTTGCTCATATTGATACAGGGTAACAAGAACCAAAGCCCCGAATCGATTCACCGCAGTGGGTGGTAGATGCGATTAAACTGCCTTGAGGATGGAGGCACACAATTCTTGACTGCGTGGCATTACATTTTGCGAAAACAGCAAGACTCTAGTGAACCACGAAGAGGATACGGCTTGCATACTAAGCCATCTGCTTAAGCAGGAATGCCTTACACAAACATATCGTCGTCCTTATTTCATCATGTAGCATGACTACAGCAGAACCACACTAATGTGTCAAACATTTTCATGCAACCGTGTATGTGCGTATCATGTACACTCACCCTAAAACTGCCTTGGCCTTCGTCCATGGGTCAGTGGAGCCCTGCGCCTCTGACAACAGTTCCTGGAGCACCTGTGCTGTGCGTTCCTTGTCGAGATGGTCGAGTGGTACCGCTTCTACGGCTGATACTTCTGCCACGCTGTCGCCATCGAGGTTTGACATTTTGAAGAACCCAGTTGAGAGGAAGTATTTGGAGACCTCTCCGGTATCACTGCAGACTACAGACACAACACCAGGCTTGAGGCTGCTGAGCATGGCCGAGTGTCCCTTTGTAACAGTGAAATATCCTTCGGAACCTGGACACGTTTGAGTTAATGCTTCAGCGATCCCTCAATAAGCAGCGCCACGACAGACCCTTCACAAATGGGTCATCAAGGCAACCGAATGAACAATAACAGCTAAAAGTTTGGTGTCGGTACCTACCTGGCAATGTCGCCTGCTTCACGACCTTGCTGCTAATGAGCGTAGTATGCGGAGTCAAAAGGGAGAATATGAGATTCCCATGACCCGCGCCACCGGCGGCATGACGCATAATTCTGGAGAATCGCACCACCATGTCTACTACGAATTGTCATATAGCATACCGATCACATGGGAACAGTTACTACCGTCCTGCTGGTGCGGTTGCCCGAGTATGACAGTTCCTCTCGGCCAGTTCATGAAAGATTGCACAAATCAACTCTTAAAAAAGAGATACTAACACTCATGTGTTGCATTAACGTGTTTTACGGTAAAGTTATATGAACTTATAGACAGTAGTTCTGTGAGTGACAAGGCTGTGTCGAGATGTATACAGAAGACATGTTCCACGTACTACAAGCAACTTATTAATCAATTATCATCCCGTAACACAATCCAACGACCATCTATTAAGTGCTTCCGGGCTGCAGGCCGCTTACTTCTTGCATAGACTCATTGACGTTCCTTCCTCTACACTGTAAACCTTCTAAGGAGAATCTAACGGTATTTAAAATCGAACGACCAAGTTCTAATGCTACCATATATCACTCAACATTAGAAGCTTATTCATGCCTTACAAGTGTGTGCTCAGATGGGGGCAGGGCATCACCGGCCTTCACTGTGAATCGGATCTGAAACAACGTGACAATGAGGCATGTTTTTTCAAAGAGCGCCTACCGGTAGGTTATTGGTTTTCAGTGGTACCTACGTTTTCCCATATCATCTGGTGGCCGAGAGGAATCTGACTGATTACCGACGTGGAACGGGGTTTCCGCTTCGTGGATATGATTTCAACATGGGCACTATGTCATCTATTGGTTCCACCCTATGATACTATATGTCATGTTTTATGCGTGTTTTCATGTCACGGCTTAACTTGTGCTTCAGCCATGCTGTGAGCTGGTTCGGTTCGGAGAACTATCGCAAGGCGTTTAACTGCGCACCTCGGATGAGCATGCTTCAGGCTGATTATCGGGCATTCAGGTACGCTTTATCCTATGTTTGCTTCATTGATTCAGGAGTCCGCTACTGATGCGCATGGGATCCCTCGACGAGCTTCGGGAGGCTCTGAGGCTGAAGGTCTGCGGTCAACAATCCCTGTGGGACAACTGCCTAGGCCTCACTGGTGTGGGTGAGTTAAGTGCCTGGGAGCCTCTGTGTATATGCGAGCACTTGTTGTCCAAGATGTCAGTACAAGCCATGAATATTTGTTGTGGTTTCAAATCCTTCACTCCATTATCCCGCTCTGATAAACACCTATCGTAAGATATGCTTGTGGGCCCACTTCGACGACCGTATTCGAAACTATTTGACGACTGTCATACGTTGCGCACTCTGCGCCGTAATTGGCATATGATGGTCGATGCACCCAATATTTACTCGTTACTACTGTTTGACTTGCTGTCATTAGAGATGGGGTTGATAATTGCATGTGGTGATTGAGGAAATTTAGTGCGGTTGATAGAGTTTCATTTCATGAATTCATGTCGTGTAGACATCACGTCTATAGAAGAGTGCGTCCGGAAATGTCTCGACTCCTACACATGTATGATGCCATTACTACAACAGTTCTGTTGGCTAAACTTGAGAATCCACAAGGAGACCCATGTCATTGATTTGCAGCCGCATGGTCGACCATAACAAACAGTTGCACCACTGTTCTACAAATAACTCGCAAAGGGGCAACGATTGGCGGGGTTCGTAATGTTTAAGGCTTCAGTGTGTCATGCATATAGATTGCAGATACGTCATTGTTTAAGCGTGGTGAGGTATGTGTTACTATATAATGTCAACCCTCTAATCTGGTCTGATGTGGCGAGGGAATTTACTCCTTGGTTGCATCGGCATATCGTTATTCACGGAGTTGCAGTCCTTATCAAGGAACCGGGGGATAGATGCTGCATATGACTAACATCTGCAAACGTACATAAATCTGTTCCATATGTGATATTTATTCCTTCTTATTCTAACCTGTAACATAAAGTACCTTTGCAATCTTCTTTAGAATGGCAGATACATCTAAGGTCAACTAGGGGATGTTATTTACACAAAATATGTGAATAGGTAACAAGAAACTTATGAGTGTCTCTACATATGTCTGGTATACGGCTATCAGTACCCTCCGGTCAATGTATCATCCCATTGACATGCAACATCAAACCATAAACAATACATGCGTTACGACCAAATGACTGGAAGATCTAATGCATACAATATATTCGGCATACACCCATATGAAGATGCATGTTACCATCCTGTTCTGTCATATTGGTAAAGCAGCATTCATCACGGGAACGATGTAAGCACAGATCCGAAGTGACCATTTCACATCGGAGCAATCCACTTTACAATAATAGATATCATCTTACATGTGGCATGTCCCTCTACACTTGCATATGTCTAACGTATTGCCATCTTTATGATTCACCTCTATCAGAGCTGCAGCCTTCCACACCGTGGAATATGGCGTGAGGTTCATCCCGTCCCATAGAGTTCACACACCATATACTGTAGTCGCCTCTCAGAATATAATCATGACATTGTATAAAAATCGCTTCATGTCTATAAGCTCGTAAGTCGACGTGTGTATGCATCATGTGTGCCCAGAGGCCAGCATTCCAAGCTGAAACGCCACCTAGACAGGCTCCACAGACATACCACCAGGGAGATAAAGGCTGTATGTGTTACCCTGATTGCCTATGATACAATACAGCGCATCAAGATGGCAAAGAACGAGCTAACGCTCTGCGACTATTCCCGCATATTGTCTACTGCCAAGAACGCCCTTGTGGTAGGAAGACAAGCGGTTTCACACAGAATGTCAGGTGTACAGCACTGCCATCATTAATGGTGCCTCAAGGGGGACTGAGTCCGTTTCCACCACAGGTAGCGATATAGGTGTCCCTTAATAGGTTTTGCAGACAGGAGCCTGTCGAAGCGGAGGGCTGCCTACGCACAAAACGAAAAGAAGAACAGGCAAGCTGCATTTCATAAGGAGGAAGCGGAGTTTTCCAACTTCATTAACGGTTTACTGCGCCGTGTAGACAAGTGCTCCGAGAACCACCGTAAGGCAGGTGCAAGTGACGAACTTTTCCTTGATGTCATTTGCAACACCAAATAACATCGTATAACCCCTATTGAATTTATCCCGCGCGTTAATCTTGTCTCTGTTACGACTACCTTATACTTCAAATGTGTAGTGCCCGCGCCTTCCACGGGTACAGTTAAGGCTGCCAGATATTCCTCTGGATGTGAGCATATATGTTCCGGTCACAATTTCATTCATACGTCACTGGTTATTGTGCTATTAATGAGCTCATGAGGTGTACAAGGGCGCCAATTATACTCGTTCTGAACCTGTGAGAAGCTGGTTAATCAGAGATTCCACGAGATTGTATCGCATTGTAGAGATATCCAAATCGCAACATGTCATCTGGATAAAGCCGTTAACTAGTGGCATCCTTACCATCGTTTGTAATGGTTTTATGAGGACTGTCTAGCGCTGTTTCTTCGTGTTGACATCTGACTGATTCTGGAACTGTTCACTTCATTTGAGCTTTCCAGTTAAATATTATCCTCGATGCGCCATGATCAGGTGCTTCGCAACATCAAGAGTTAATCCATAGTGTCATTGTGTGGATAGTACGCCAACACCTATCGACAGCATAGAGGATAACCATCAAGGATCATGGTTGGGGACAAGCAGCCATGAAGAAGAAGGTAACATCCGATATTCGTTCGCTAGTCGAACATGCAGTTTCCACTGGTGAACGCAGTTTGTTTGTCATCGTGGGCGACAAAGGGCGCCTACAGGTATCCAACCTGCATTACCTCCACCAGCGTGTCTCCGGTTCCAAGGCCAAAGTGCTCTGGTGCTACAAGAAGAACCTGGAGATGTCATCGCACCAGCGCAAGCGCCACAAGGCGCAGAAGAAGCTGGCTTATCGGGGCCTCTACGACGAGGCAACTGAAGACCCCTATGAGGTTTTCCTGCGCACAACCGAGATCCGGTACTGCTATTACAAGGAGTCTCAGAAGGTGCTCGGCCAAACTTTCGGTTTCCTAGTTCTCCAGGACTTTGAGGCGCTTACGCCGAATGTCCTCTGCCGCACTGTAGAAACTGTGGAGGGCGGCGGGGTGGTGATCCTCTTGCTGCACACGATGTCTTCCCTGAACAGTCTCTACGAGATTTCAATGGACATCCACTCCAAGTTGGTGAGCCACATCCATGGCACCATCGAGCCAAGGTTCGTGAAGAGGTTCATTTACTCACTTGCCAGTGCTCACAACACCATTGTGGTTGACGATGAGCTCAACGTGCTTCCCATTGCAAAGATGACACTGTCCACACTGCCAAAGGCTCAGAGCATGAGCAAGAAGCTGAGCAAGCTGCAGCTGTCCCTCAGCGAGGGTGATGACGATGTCCTCGAGCTTAAGCTCCTGACCAAGCTTTCCACCATGTGTATAAAGCACGGCCAACTGAAAGCCCTCATCACCCTGTTCAATGTGGTGTCCAAGGGCGCCGAGATCGTGCAAAAGCTGAACATCACCACCATCATAAGTGCGCGTGGCCGGGGCAAGAGTGCAACAATCGGTTTGTTTCTCTCTGCGGCTTTGAACATGGGTTTCCGCAACATCCTCATCATAGCTCCAGCGATGGAGAATGTGCAAACGTTATACACTTTTTTGGAGAAGGGACTGCAACTGCTTGGCACTCCCGAGGACTCCAAGGTCGTGGTCTCACGTAAGGATGGATATATAGAATGCATTTCTCTTAGCGTCAAGGGGAACACATGCGTGAAATACATAGAGTCCAGCAGCATCGATGCGAAGACAGGGGCCAGCAACTACCTTTATGACATTTTGATTATAGAAGAGGCTGCTTCCATACCTCTACCGATCGTCGAATCGTTATGCCAGAAGGGCATTGTGATAATCTCATCTACTGTCGGTGGATATGAGGGTACTGGACGTTCCCTGAGTCTAAAGCTGATCGATCGTTTCCGCAACACAAACCCTGATGCGCTTACGGAGATCACCCTCAAGGAGCCCATAAGGTATAGCAAGAACGACTCCATTGAGGCATGGCTTAATGGGCTACTATGCCTGGGAATGCCTGCGGACAGCACGAAAGACCGTGCTCTCCTCCCACCTCCAAGCATGTGCCAGCTATACCTGGTTAATCGGGACGTCCTGTTTTCATATCACCCGAAGGCGGAATCATTTCTGAATTCCATTGTCGGCGTGTTATCGTCCTCTCATTATCGCAACTCTCCAGACGACCTTCTGCTGCTGAGCGATGCTCCTGCACACAAGCTGCTGGTGCTCATGTCCTCCACGAATGGTGAGGATCCGGCCAACGATCTCGAGAGCCAGGTCTTCTGCGTGCTGCATGTGGCCATTGAAGGCAGGATCAGCAAACTGCTCGCAAAGGAAGCCGTATCGCAGGGCACAACCAAGAAGAGTGGCGACCTGATCCCGTGGACCCTTACGCAAAACTTCTGCACAGAAGACTTCTGTCAGTTGTTAGGCGTAAGGGTTGTTCGTGTGGCTGTTCCCCAGGCATTTCAGAACATGTCCTACGGTTCCGAGTGCATGTCCCAGTTCATAGCCAACATCGACAGCATCGTCAACCAGAGCGTTGCAAAGGACTCGCTGCTGGTCCCGATTGACCCCAGCGCCGGATCCAGGAACGGTGTCGAAAAGGTGGACTATGTCGGCACCTGTTTCGGCTTGAGTGCGCAGCTGCTGAAGTTTTGGATAAAGCATGAGTTCAAGCCGGTGTACTGTCGCCAGGTCCCCAACGAGGCAACCGGAGAGTTTTCCATCATTTTGCTCCACCCTACCAAGACATCGCCGCCTCCAGAGTCAAAGTCCGATGATTCAAGCCGCCCTTGGCTTAACGAGTTTTGCGAGGACTTTTCGAAGAGGCTCCTCGGTTTGGGTTCCTCATGCTGGAGGTCGCTGCCGGCTACACTAATGCTAACACTCGTGACTGCAGCCACCGAGCACCTATCTCAGCGGGATGACGGAAGCCTCTTAGATGCGGTTAGTTGCAACGTATTATATTTCTTATTAGTGTACAGTTCACCTCCTTCGACTTAGGTCGGCTTGAGCGTTACTCCGCGCAGATTGCGGAGTTCACACTGATCACAGATCTGCTACCGCTCATTTGCCGTTTCGTGTTCTCTAAGAAGGTGGACCTGTCGTTGTCATATTTGCAGTCTGCGATTCTGCTTGGCATTGGGATTCAGGGGAAGCCACCCGCCGTGATGGGCCATGAGCTGAACATGCCGCTGAACCAGACCATGGCCCTGCTGCACAAGACGGTGCACAAGTTCTCGAAGAAGATGAGCCACCTAGAGCAGGAGCAGCTGTCTAACACCCTTTGAATGTTTCTGTTTGTTTCCTGACACTGTTCTGGTTGACGTAATCGAGCCACAGCAGCGCATCCGCCTCCCACTCCTTGATGCGTGCCTCCAACTGGTTGATGGTGCTCTGCTGTTGTTGCAGCATGTCATCCTTATGCTTGACCAATTTCTGCATCTCCGCATCCTTGCGGTAGAGCGCACTGACCAAGGCTTCCAATGTAGTTTCTCCACTCTGTCTCAGGACGTCGTCGTCAGCGTCCTCCTCCGTCGCTGATAGCTTGACCAGGGGCAATTGCGATATTAACTGTCCCTGGTCGCGCATCAACTGTTGGTACTTGTCTTGATGCACCCTGATTTTGACTTTGAGTTCCTCACGCTCCGCTTCGAAGGCCTGTTCCATGGTCTTGCTACGTCTCTCCAGGTCGGCATACTCTCCCTGCACACGTTCCAACTGCTTCCGTAGCGCATCAATCTCCCGTCCAGTCTCCTCCTTGGTCGCCT
>LNAC01002372.1:0-15279 GCA_002007465.1 Ailurus styani | reverse complement strand
TTTCTTTTGATAGCTGCATAGTATTCCATTGTATATATACACCACATCTTCTTTATCCATTCATCTGTTGATGGACATCTAGGTTCTTTCCATAGTTTGGCTATTGTGGACATTGCTGTAAATCGGCACTCTTTCATAACGGGATCCATGTCTCTAGGGAACTGGGATCCATCCTCCTCCCCCCCATACACTCACAGTTTACGTTTTCATGCCAGGTAGTGTCAGATGTCAAGGATTAGCCTGTTGCAAATGGTCTGAGCACCATCTCATGGGGTGACTCTGGACCCCTCTAATTAGTTAAGTGAGGATCAATTACCCCCTCTTGCTTCTAGCACATGAGACCTTGGAAATTGCAGCTCTCTCTCCCCTCGTCACTGGAAAGAAGGAGAGGGCATGGGGCTGCCTATGCTGATACAGGCCTGAAGCTCTAGGGGCAGGTGTTGGGCTGGAAGTCCTGATGTGGTGGATGTGTGGGGTCAGGGACCGCAGGCTTTTCAGAATAGCTGGGAGGTCTCTGGTTTCAATGCAGCAGTTTTTCTGGAATGTCACAGCGTAACCCATATTTTATTGTGTGTGTTAGAGTCTTTGCATGGCTGAATATAGTAGCTACTAGGCGGATGTGGCTATTTAACTTTAAATTAATTCAAATGGAGGTGGCTGGCTGATTCAGTCAGTGGAGCCTGCAACTCTTGATCTCAGAGTTGTGAGTTCGAGTCCCCTGTTGGGTGTAGAGATTACTTAAAAATAAAATCTTTAAAATACTAATTTAAATGAAATAAAATTAAGAATTCGGTTCTGCAATCACACTTAACTACATTTCATGTGTCAACAGTCCATGTGGTTAATGGCTACCCTAGTGGACTTCACTAATCAAATCCATGATTGAGAAAGTTCTATCTGCTAGATGCTGAAGTGGGCNGCTAGATGTTGAAGGGGGAAGGTCTCTTACAGGAAGACGTTTGGAGAGCTCCTCCTCTCACTTCCTCTCTCCTTTTTCTCAACATTGTGGCTTAGCATTACCTTCAAAGTTAGAGAGAGGAGCAGGACCCAGATTTTCTAGGTAAGAGAAAGGGGTATTTGGGGGAGGGGACAGAGGGTAATATGTGATTTTGACCTCTCCCCAGGGTGTATATATTTTGGGGTTTTTTTTTAAGATTTTATTTGTTTTTTTGAGATCAAGAGAATGAGAGAGAGAGCATGAGGGGGGGAAAGTCAGAGGAAGAAGCAGACTTCCTGCTGAGGGGGGAGCCCAGTGCTGGACTTCAAGATCATGACCTGAGACAAAGGCAGTCGTTTAACCAACTGAGCCACCCAGGCGCCCTCCTGGGTGTGTATCTTAAACCTACTGGCATGCTTGCTCTCAGAATGTGTATTTCTTGTTGGTTCCTGTTTCCTGTATTTGCTCATGTTGGGCTATAATCTGGATTATTTTTTCTTAAGATCTTATTTATTTAGGGCGCCTGGGTGACTCAGTGGGTTAAAGCCTCTGCCTTCGTCTCAGGTTATGATCTCAGGGTTCTGGGATCGAGCCCCATATCGGGCTCTCTGCTCAGAGAGAAGCCTGCTTCCTCCTCTCTCTCTCTGCCTGCCTCTCCGCCTACTTGTCATCTTTCTCTGTCAAATAAATAAATGAAATCTTTAAAAAAAGATCTTATTTATTTATTTGAGAGAGTGAGAGAGCAAGCTCATGTGTGCTTGTGACAGAGCACCCATGGGGTGAGGGGCAGAAATAGAGAGAGAAGTAGGTTCCCCGCTGAGCAGGGAGCCCTATGTGGGGCTGGATCCCAGGACCCCCGGACCAGGACCTGAACAGAAGGCAGCCGCTTCACCAACTGAGCCACCCAGGCGCCCTTATAATCTGTTTTGAAGACTGAGCCCTACAAATCAGTGCATCTTTCAGGGGTTGCTGTCAAGAGGATATTTGTAACAATAAATTATTCCTTTCACTATTTATAGAACTATAAATAAACTTACAGGACTCACAAATAGAGTTGGGTGAACAGACAGAATTAGTTCTGTGGGGAGCCGACGGGGAAGGTAAGAAGCACAGCTCACTGTCCCCTGCCCCAGAGACACACCCAGGTCAGGACCAGAGACTCTGTTACCCAGCTAACTGTCTGCTCAGACCTGCCTCCCGAGGGGCAGCCCCTTTCTGGGCCTCACTCAGAGGTGGGGCAAAGGAACCTTTAGGAGGGAGGAGAGGGAGATGTTCCCCCCCTTCAGGGGACTCTTGGCAGTTCAGGAGGAGGTGGGGACCAATGGACGCTTGTTTTCTTTTTATGTTTTATTCTTGTCTTGTTTTGTTTTTTGTTTTTTAGAGGAGGAGGGAGCGGGTGGGGACAGAGGGAGAAGGAGAGAGAGAATCCAGAGAAACTTCACCCAGCTCAATGTCCAGCGTGGAGCCCAAGAGGGCCCTGAGATCGTGACCTCAGCTGAAATCAAGAGTCGGCCACTTAACCGACTGAGCCCCCCAAGTGCTCCTGGTTGCTTGTTCTTCAGGCCACCAGGGTCAGGACCACAGAAGTACAGTCCTCTAATTTTACATATGAATTGGGAGAAAAAGCACAGCATTGCCCAATGAAGAGAAAACCCAGGGGCACCTCAGTGGCTCAGTCTGTTGAGTGTGTGACTCTTGACTTGGGCTCTGGTCATGATCTCTGGGTCCTGAAATCTAGTTCCACATCGGGATCCATGGTAGACATGAAGCCTGCTTAAGATTCTCTCTCCCTCCTCCACCATACCTCCCCTAACTCATTTAAGATCTTTAAAAAGAGAGAGATCCCACATGTAGGAACAAGGGCCTTAAGAAACACCCAGCAACCTTTTGTTTTCCTATTTCTGTTTTCCTACTTACTCCCTAACTCCCATCATCAACATCAACTTTGTGCCCAAAGCTGACTTGAAACAATTCTGTGATTTGTCTTCTCAGTTTACAACAAGCTGTTTCCTACTCCCTACCCTTAAAGGATAAAGAGATAACTCTTCCTACAAAAGGAGTGTCTGTCTTTCTAATAACGTTTTAAATGTTTTGGGATAGCTTACTATCCGATGAGCCTGTCCTTTACAACTAGCATTTTCAGTCTGTCCTAGTCAAAGTCTGCTCAGTAAGAGTTCTTTGTTAGGAAGCAAAATTCAACCAAGTAAATTTGAAGATCCAATTGGTTTTATTGAGGATTCATGAATCAGGCAGCATCCTACCCTGCAGATAGAGGGGACCTCCACTGAGCCACACAAAAGAAAGGTATAAAGGCAGAGAGAAGACATTAAAAAAGAAGAAGAAAGGAACCTACTAACAAGGAATGCATTGTTTAGGCACACTGGCTTCCTAAGGGGAGTGGAAGTGGTCTGTCAGTAAATCTTCAGGATTGCTGGGAAGGGTGCCCAGAAGCAGGACCAACAAAGTCCTCTAAGCATTTGTTGGTGGAGAGAAAAAGGAACAATCTGGAGATGAGGCAATCTGGAGAGGGGAGGAGCTTTGGGAATACAGGAGGAGCAAGCAAGCAGCAAGTTTACAGGAAAAAACAACTGCTGTCTATGTGAGGTTGAGGTTTCCACTTACTTTTGGTTTCCCTAAAATGACGCGTGTGTTTCTTTCTGTGCAGGACTTCCTGCGACAATGGCAGCCCTGAGATGCTCCAGCCCCAGCAAACCCAGGAGCAGCCTAGGTGAGAAGATGTTGGGGGGGTGTCCTGATGTTGGGGTCCGGAGGGAGGAGAGCTAGAGAGGGGTTCTCCTGCACTGGCAGCCAGGCCACATCCCGCTGGAGCGAAATATCGCACCCCCATCTCTGATTTCCTCTCCATTTACAACCTCGGCCCCCCTTGCACGTTCTCCTGTGAGAGGGCCTTTCTGTGTCTCCTCCCCTGACTTTCTGCTCCCTCTCTCCAGGCCTCCAGATGCCTTTGGGGTGGTTGGGAGCCCTCCATTGTCCTGTGCACTGAAGAATCCTCTGAACTCCCACCCACAGTTTTCCTTAGATAATCCTCACCATCTTGTAGTCAGTGTTCTTGGTTTCTGGAGATCTACTTCTCTCACCCCAGGATTGTGGTGATCAGATGTGGGAAACTCTGAATCAGGGATGGTTTTGCAAATGCTCAGAAGGCGATGGGGATGATACCTACAGATTTTGTGGAAGCCAGAGTTGAGGGTTCTGCAATATCTATTTTTGATCGATATTTTTAAAAGAATTTTCCAATTTACAGAGTAGGCAGAGGGGACAAAATGGAAGCCGAGGGACCAGCTGAGAGCATCTTCCGGAGGCATGAAAGCTGATGGAAGTTTGAGCTGGTGTGCTGGGCTTCACAGTGCAGAGAAGCAGAGAGATTTGCAGGTGGAGCCAAGAGAGCTCGCTGATGGGCTGGAAGGGGCAAGGAAAGGAAAGAAGAATCAAGAGCAATGCCTAGATTTTGGGTCTGGGCGACTGGGTAAATGGCGATACCCTCTCTGAGAAATAAAATGGAATTTTTAATCGTGTCTGGAGTTGTGAGTGTGGGAACGTATGCATCACCTTCAAGCTGACACAGATGGTCATAATACAGGATTCCTCATGCAGGAAGCAGCCTCACCGAAGGGCCGGGCCAGTAGGGTCTGCCTTCTAGGAGAAAGCGGCTCCCAGATGGGATTGCCACCTGTCTTCCATCCCGGGGCCCCCGGGTCTATGCTTAGCAAACCCTGAAGCCCAGGACCCTATAGACACAGTAAGGAGATGTGCAGAGTGTTACTGAAGACAAATGCAGAAGTGGTGTATGGATGGTTGGGTTATTCTGAGAACAGAGTTTCTATTGCTAGGCTGTGCTCTGGTGGGATTAGGGGTCCACTTTCCTAGGAAGGAGAATGTGCTTCATCTAGTGGAACTAGGAAAGGCGCACTCCACTGGCACTAACCTGTATGGGTTTCTTTCTTTCACTTTTTTATCTATCAGGGGATTTTACAGTCATTTCAGAGAACTGTCAGTATTTTCTGTCTAATGTATTAATTTCAAGTGTAAGAAATGTCACTAGAGTGAACGCTAAGGTCTTTAACTGTATTTTTTCTCTAAGATTTTATTTATTTATTTGACACAGAGAGACAGCTAGAGAGGGAAAAAGGCAGGAGTACTGGGAGAGGGAGAAGCAGGCTCCCCCCTGAGCAGGGAGCCCAAAGTGGGGCTCAATCCTAGCACCTGGGATTGTGACCTGAGCCAAAGGCAGATGCTTAACCACTGAGCCACCCAGGCACTCCTAAGGTCTTTAATTTTAAGTGAGGAATTTTGTCCTCTCTGGGGTCACAATCCCTGGCAGTTGGATCTCACACAGGAACAGGAAAGGGAGGCTTTGTCTTCCTGCCCACGCACCCCTTTTGTACCCTGTGAGGATGGGATGGGTTGTAGACTCCACCTACCTGGCTTCATAATGGGAAGAAGAAAAGTTCCATTTTCAATACAAGCTGGGGACGAACTCCCACGGAGATGTCCCAAAGTCAGATTTTGAGTTACTTCCTGCACTGTTCTTATGAGGAGAAGCCACCTGCAGCAGCTCAGAATTCTCTTCTTGAACTCTTTTCTTTCCTCTTCTGTGGGTTACTTTGCTAAAACGGTAAGAGTAAGAAGCTCCCCGGAATGCTGGCAGGTCCTTGGACCTTCCCCACGTGCTGCAAGAGCCTAGACTTTCAGTAGGCTTCTGTAGAATGACCTTCGACAGTGTTCCTGTGAGCGCAGAGGTCACCCACGGGAGGAGAGCCCAGGGCAAGAGAGGAGGAGTGTGTGAGGGGAACAGGAGCCCTGCTGGGGAAACAGCCAGAGGTCCATCCTAATGCTGTGGCTTTGTTTCCTGATGTCCCAGGGCTGGAAACCCAAGACCGCAGAGATTCACAACTGAGACTTGTCTTAGTGGGTAAGACTGGAGCAGGAAAAAGTGCAACGGGCAACAGCATCCTTGGCGAGAAAGTGTTTGTTTCCAGTCTTGCAGCAAAATCAGTCACCAAGGTCTGTAAGAAAGGGAGCAGCAGATGGCACGGGAAAGAACTTGTCGTCGTGGATACTCCTGGCATTTTCGACACCGACGTACAGGAAGCTGACACGAGGAAGGAGATCGCTCACTGTGTCCTCCTGACCTCCCCGGGGCCTCACGTTCTGCTCCTGGTGGTCCCGCTGGGTCGGTACACACCGGAAGACCAGAAGGCCACGGAGAAGCTTCTGCAAATGTTTGGATCTCGAGCTAGGACATACATGATTCTCTTATTCACCCGGAAGGATGAGTTGGAGGACATCAGTTTCCAAAAATACTTAGAGGATGCTCCAGATAGCATCCGTGAGCTGGTGGATGAGTTTGGGGATCGCTACTGCCTATTCAACAATCGGGCAAGCGGAGCTGAGCTGGAGTCCCAGAGAATGCAGCTGCTGGCCCTGGTCCAGCGCGTGATGGTGAAGAACAAAGGAGGATACTACACCAATGAGATGTACCAAAAAGCCGAAGAGGAGATTCAGAAACAAGTCCAATTGACAGAAGAATTTTACAGAGCAGAGCTAGAGAGACAGGTGATGCAGATCAGAGGGGAGTATGAAGAGAAAATCAGAAAGCTGGAAGATAAACTGGAGCAGCAGAATCGAAGGGAAGAATTGGAGCGGGAATTGGCAGAGAAGGAGGCTTTCTATGCTCTAAAGCAGCAAAATGCCAGAGATGAAGTTGAAAGTAAAAGTGGGATAATTGACATAATCATAGAAGCACTGAAGACGGTTTGCCTTGTTTTCTCACTTCTGTTTAAGGAAGATTAAACGGAATGCAAAGATCTATTTCCTGCATGATTTCTGGTAGTCCTGCCCCCACAACTCATTCACCAAGGTCAGAATGCTCTCGGCTGCATCTCCTAGGCTCTCCCGACTAAGGGATGTAATAAGGTTCACTGTTAGCAATCGGTAGAGGGTTGGTTGACTTAGCAGCGGAGGGACAAATTCTCAATTTGTGGAACTCCAAAGCACAAAGTACCGATGCTCTCTACCTTGTGAATTCTTCAAGGAAGATGACCCCAAACTTTCTCTGTTGCTCTCTCATAAAACTTTCTTCTCTAGATTCTTTCTAGATAGCTGGATCATCTCCCTCTGTGACTTCTACTCTCTTATATTTGCTTTTAGGACACGGGGGTCACCTTACCCATATGGTTTGTTAGAAAAATCAGTTCTTTGTGTTGGGTAATCTATAGATGGAGATACTTATAGAATTCTTTCCCGGTGATTGGAAATTTGTTAAATTACATTTTTATAGAAGGACTCAAATTATTCCTTCTCAGATGCCCATTGAAGAACAAAGTGTCATTGGGACATAGATCTCTCAGAACTCAACTAAGTGAATTGCCAGAAAGAGTGGATGTCAGACAGAGATTCAACACAGAAGGGAACCATGTTTTCTGTGTTCAGACATATCTATAGCAGCTCTTTGACCAAATTCAATGTAAAACATATGCTGAAAAACCAGTTCTCTCCTTTTCTTGTGAAACTGACTGTTGCTACCACATCTTGATTACTTACTGCTTTAAAGGTCATCTGCAGAAAACCATGCCCTACTCATTTGAATTGTTTGTCTACTATGGGTATAATAAAACTTCACCGTTCTCTCATATTTGTACAGAATTTGAGTCCACACTTTTCTTGGAATTTACCATTGTTCCTTCTTCTAAGAACACAGGGGTGAGTTTCACTTTTTGGGTAAAAGTTCAAGATGATTTGGGAGCTATTCTTGATCAACCCTCAAGACATCTCTCCTTCTTTTTCCTGGAAGATTCCAGCCACATTCTCAACCCCTTTGCCAGTCAAATACCACATTCCTCTTGGATTCATTCGCTCTGTGCCCATAGAAATCATGTGTAAGCAAGGTTTCAGAGACCTTTCTGGTTTTCCCTGTGCAAAAATCCCCCTTTAAGATATGGCCAACAGTAGGAGATGTCTCTATCCCTTTTTACTGGGTACTTTTCACCTCATCCTTTCTGGGGCTTCCCAAAGCACATTTCCAGGTTCCTCGTGGTCACATGTGACTTACGTCAACTCTCCTTGCCCTGCAATCTTGATATTGGCTTCTCCATGCTTCAAGCTATTTTGCCCTAAGGGACATACACCTCTTGCTTATATTCCCAAAACACATATGAGTTTAGACTGTACATTTTATTTTTTATTTTTTTAAGACTTTATTTATTTATCTGACAGAGAGAGAGAGAGAGCAAAAGCAGGGGGAGTGGCAGGCAGAGGGAGAAGGTGAGGGAGAAGCTGTCTCCCTGCCAGCAGAGAGCCCAATGCAGGGCTGGATCCCATGACCCTGGGATTATAATCTGAGGCAAAGGCAGCCACTTAACCAACTGAGCCACCCAGGTGCCCTAGAGTGTACATTAAAATTTTTTTAAATTTATTTATTTTAGAGAGAAAGTGGAGGGGGAAGGGCAGAAGGAGAGGGAGAAGCAGACTTTCCATTGAACAGGGAGCCCAATGTGGGGCTCCATCCAAGTCCCTTGGGATCATGACCTGAGCCAAAAGCAGACACTTCATTGACTGAGACACCCAGGTGCCCCTAGACTGTACATTTAATGAAAGTTAGCAAAAGCTTAGGCATATGAGAAGCACAACACAAAGAAACTTATAATTCCTTTCAAAATCATCACTCAGAGTGAGATAGATTTGATTTCACTCTATAGAATGTGGGTGCACTTTGAATAGTAGTATTTTTATAACTGGAGTTTCAGCCAAAATCATTATGAATTTAACATTCTATTGTGTTATGACCTTCTGTAAGCAAATATTTAATGAAAGAGCCACATCTACCTCCTAAGAAAAGGGAAATACAGTTCATGAGATGGGAGGCCCAAGGGAAGTACCCTGAGAGCAGTGCTGCTCATGTGTCTCTCAGAGCAGAAGGTAGATAGGCGGTCCTTGATCAATACTCCCCATTGTGGTTCATGCAGTAGGAGAATGAGACAGGTGCTATAGTCCCATCTCTTGAGTTTTAGGAGTTCATATCTATTCATCCATTCATCAACATTCATAGATTAGTTGACTTCAGGGTAGATTTTATACCATAAGAAAACATGGAGAATCTAGAGATAAGTAAAACAAAGTCTTTTTGGAGGCTGGCTTAGTTCAGCATAAAGTTTCTGAGAATCATCTAAGTGGTGTGTGTCTGTAGCTTGTCCTGTTTTATTGCTGACTAGGGTTCCATCTGATGGATCCTCCACACATTTTCACTTCTTCTGTTCTTAGTCTTATGTCCCTAATTGATTTCTCGCCTCTCACTTCATTGTCTAAAACCTCCACCACGATGTTGAATGGTAGTGTTTGGACATACTTGTTTGGCTCCCCGTATGCCTGCAGTGATTCCCAGTGATGTGAGATACTCAAGTACGGTAGTCTATAATTGTGTGTGTGTGTGTGTGTGTGTGTGTGTGTGTGCGCGCGCGCACGTGTGTGTGTGATTTTCAGCAAGTATACTCCAGCTGCCTTTTTCTTGAATGAATAACTCTTCTATTATTTANTATTATTTGTCCTGAATAGTTAATGAATTTTGTCAAATGCTTTCAAAAATCACCTATGGGAACAACCTCATGATTCTTTTTCCTTCTATCTATTAATAAGGTGAATGATATTATAGATTTTCTAATAACAAATTGATTTTTCATTTCTGTTTTAAATCCTATTTGGTCATGAAGTGTCACATTTGACAATGTGGTGCTGGAGTCTATTTGCCAATATTTTATTTGGTATTTTTGTATTGATACTCATGAGAGACATTGGTTTGTAGTTTTATCCTTTTGTACAGTGTTTGTCAGGCTTAGGTATTGATGTTATACTTCTTTTTAAAAAGCAATTAGGGAAATTTCCCTTCATTTCAAATGTTCTGGAACAATTTAAAGAGCACTGGGACTATCTGAACTTTGAATGTTTGGAAGAATTTCCATGCAAAGACATCTGGCCCTCGTGTTTACTTTTTGCCATGGTTCCTGAATGGCTTTCTTTCTCTTTTCCATGTAAACTGGTGTATTTCAAGTTTCTCTCTCTGGTGCAGACAGATTTGGTGATTGTACTTCTTTTTTTTTTCCAGAAAGAAGGAATATGACTGTCTTTTTTCACAGATGTTCTGATTGTCTATGTAGACAATACCAAAGAATAGGGTGATTGTACTTCTCTAGGAAATTATCTATTTCATCTATGTCTTCACGTTTATTTCTGAAGAGGTCTTAAATTGTAAAAATTTCCTCTTATTCAGAGGTCATTACCTCTTATCCTTTTGAAAATTTTATTTGTGCCCCTTTCCCTGTTCTTTTTCTTTTGAAAAAGTAGTTTAATATTTTCCAACAAACAAGAATTTTAATGTGGGGACGCCTGGGTGGCTCGGTTAAGCAACTGCCTTCTGCTCAGGTCATGATCCCAGGCTCCTGGGATCGAGTCCTGCATCGGGCTCCTTGCTCAGGCAGGGAGCTTGCTTCTCTCTCTGCCTCTGCCTGCTACTCTGCCTGCTTGTGCTCTCTCTCTCTCTCTGACAAATAAATAAATAAACTCTATTTTAAAAAAGAATTTTAACGTGTTAACTAAGTCTAGCATTTTGTATCCTCTATTACATCAACCATTTGTTTTTATTTTTATGATTTCTATATTTGTGCTTTCCTTTGGTTTTTTACTTCATTGTACTTTTCCAGTTTTCTGTTGAGGGGGGAATTGAATTGATTCATTTCCATTATTTTTATTGAAGAAGTCTCAGGTACAGTGTATTTTCTTTCCCTAGTTTTTTAAATAAAAGATGTTTGTTTATTTATTTATTTAAGAGAGAGAGAGAGAGAGAGAGAAAACATGTTGGGTAGGGGGCAGAGGCAGGGGGAGAACCAGACTCCCCACTGAGCGTGGAGCCCGAAGCAGGGCTCGATTCCACTCTTGAGATTATGACCTGAGCCAAAATTAAGAGTTGATTTCTTAACCACCTGCACCACTCTAGAGACCCAGTGTGCACATTTTCTTAAGCATTATATGTCTGATACAGATTTGTGAGAAAGGACATGAGATAGGGAAACTTTAATTCTATTTTTAATTCCCCTTGAGTTAATAGTTGCTTTTGTAGGAAAGATGCTTGGAGTAAGCTTATGGAAATGAGTCCCCTAAGACTTTCAGTCAATTGTTTCTTGTGGAGCAGTGTGGATTGCACTGGCAACAGCCTACACAGCAAAATTACACCTAGACAGCATTTAATGTAAAGAGACGATGTAAAATTTTTCATTTTAATTTTTCTAGTCTTTCCTAGCTCCTATCCATTACTTCTAGGGAAAAACTATTACTAAATGTTTAATCTTGTTTAAAGCAGTCCAATCTGATCTGTCAAAGAGACCCTTTAGACAGTGTTCAGTTTCTCTATGCAGGTGACTTCACCTATAATCTTTTGCCGTGGAGCAAAGATTCTGTGTTTGAATAACTATTCCCGCAGTCACCATGTTCCTCTCCTTCAGTGGGGGACAGAAGCCTTTGTGACATCGGAGCTTGTTGAGAAAGATGGGGTCCCGGTACTCAGCCTGTCTCCTCTCCTTGTTGGGTGATGTCTCCCGTTCCTCAGGTCGTTGAAATCCTGCTGGTATGCAACAAGGAGTCCAGAAGCTGGCGCAACCAGAGTTAATTTCTCAGTTCAGGCAGTGCCCTTCGGGGTGTCCCTTCGCTGTCTTCACTGCACCTCAGCTCCTGCTGGTCTAAAATTCTCTACAATTGGTCTGGCAGTGACTCTCATTCAGTCCTGGAATATCAGCTGGAGTGTGTTTGGCTGTGTGTCAGAGAAACTTCACCAAAGTGGCTCAGGAAACAAAGGGTTCCTATTTGATACAACAGGTGGTGATGTAACTCTGCAAAGGACTTGAAAACTTGATTTTTGTCTCCTTACCTCTCCACTATCCTCTGCAAGTAACTTTTGTCTCCAAGTAGCAAGGAGACTGCTTCACCTTCAGCCTCACGTGTGACTTACAGATGGAAAGAAGATAGAAACTACAAGGAAGACCGGATGTTACTTGTACAACAAAAGCAAAGCAAAGCAGGAATCACCCAGGACTTCTGCTTCTATCTCTTGGGTATGTGGTGACCACAGCTACATGAAACACAGTGCAATTTAGTACATCGCATGACACATCACTTTTATTTTTCTGATTAGAGATTTTATGTATTTATTTGAGAGAGAGACGGAGAGAACACGAGGAGTGGGGAGGGACTGAGGGAGAGGGAGAAGTGGACTCCCCACTGAGCACGGAGCCTGACCCCAGGGACCTAATCCCAGGACTCTGGGATCATGACCTGTACCGAAGTCAGTTGCTCAGCCGACTGAGCCACCCAGGCACCCTGACATATCACTTTTATAAGCACAATTGTAGTTTGGTTAGTAAGGAGCAAGGGCACAGGTATAATACGCACATGAGGAGGAACATAAGTCACGTGTCGTGTGGGTGAATCTGCTCTACCCCTCGCTGCACAGCCACCTCGTTCACACCCTCACGGTGAATTCCCCTGACAACCTCCCAACCAAATTTTCTTATAATTCTCAACTCCTATTCATTCTACCCATGAACAGATGAAAGGAAAAGAGAATAAAACCTCAGAGCTTGGGTCCAGTTCCAAAAAAATCACAGAGGTCTGTGACAGAACACACATCTTAGAGCTAAACTTTGGATCAACTATTAAGAATCAAAGACTGGAACGCACTGGAGGGCAACCAAAACCAGATAGAAACTAAAGACATTTCTAGCCTTGAAGCAAGAACTACATAGGGAGACACCCACGTTAAAAGGCTTTCCCCCCTGGGCACTCCCTAGACCACAGCTCTGGAAGTGACTAGAACTCAATTATCCAATATACTTCTTGTTTCCTGAACCAGGAGAGGCAGAATTTGGGACACACATCTCATTGCTTTATTCTCCTTTATTCCTCTCTGTTTTCTTTCCCCTGGAAGAAAATGGAGCATTCCCAACTCTAATTATCTGGACATCTGCTGTATAAAATGTTATTGCACAGCAAACGAGACCTGGACCTCGTCATGCAAATTGGAGAAGTGATGGAATATAGACAATTCGTTCTAGAGAAACACCCTGGATTACAAGGCTGCCATTCCTTTAACAATGCCCTATTACTATTTTTTACTATCAGAAGCTAATTCTTCAGGTTTTTCTCAGTATTTTGTGAAGCATTGTCATGCATCAGAGCCACTGGGAAGGCTTGCTAAAGTACAAGTTTCTGATTCAGTAGGCACGGGTGGAGCCTGAGAATCTGCATTCCCGACAAGTTCCCTGGTGCTGCTGTGCTGCTGGCCTGGGAAGATCCTTTGAGAGTGACTGCCCTGGAGCAAAGATTCTGTGTTTGAATGGGAAAAAGGGAACGTCACTTCAATAATGTTAGAGGTGTTTCCCTTGTTCCAAATGTTACCAGTTGGATTTGGGGCACCAAAGTCTCCTCCTCTCCAAGATTCTGATGGAAAAGCATACACAGAAGGAACTAAACCAAATAGGGCAAAATACCCTATTTCTACCAAACGTCTAGGACTCCCCAGTAGGGAGAACTTGAGACCATAGCAGGAACCAGAACCTAACGTTAGAAGTCTTCCTTCTTCTTCCAGCATGGAAGAGAGCTAGTTGCCCCTAATGGGGCCACATGACAACCAAGGAGTTACAGCCTGAGATGACTCAGCTGGACCTTCCAGAAAGAGAATTGTTTGGCGTGCATATAGGGTGGAACAAGGAACCAAAATGTGGGTCATGTCTGGTCACAGCAGGCTAGAAGGGAGAGAGTACCACCAGTTTCCTGTCTTGAAAGTTAAAATAATGAAAAAGTGATCAAATAGATGACAGGTTCTCCTAACTTTCTCACATTCTGAAACAGATCAGTCAGTTCTGCCTTTCACGAGGAGACAATTGAGGAGGGGCTCACTCCCCAGTTTCCCCTTCCTGGGTGGTAGAGGGAGAGGCACTTCCACCTCTGAGCCAGAAGGAGGAGAGTCAGCTTGGTGCAGTGATGTCCAGGCTGCCTGTGGGACCTCTCCCTGGGACTTTCCAAAAGATCACAAAATGCTTAGTAGATGTTGTTACTGTGGGAGCCAGTTAAAGAACTGAATTTCAAGTCTACATGAAATGGGGTAAAAACAAGACAGTACATAAAATTGAGAGAGTAGAGGGAAGCCTGAGGAATTGAGCTCAGAACATTCTCGAAAAGAGCATGAAAGATTTTGGACTTTCTGTGCTGTGGAAATGTATCTGGAACCAAGTTTCAGGAAACCTCTGAGGGGTAGGGTGAAAAAATATTTAGTGAGCTTTGTAGAGATGCTGGGAATCTGGTGCACAACCGTGAACGAGGAAGTTTGCTGGCACCCACCACAGTGGCGATATGTGTCAGCATACTGAGATCCAAGTAACTACATACAAGATAACAACTAATACCTTGTCCCGGGAATACCCACCATTAAATATGTATAAATGTTTGGGGCTTGTTTTTTTAATTAATTAAAAATTTTTTTCAGTGATCCACGATTCATTGTTTATGCACCACACCCAGTGCTCCATGCAATACATGCCCTCCTTAATACCCACCACCAGGCTCACCCATCAAACCCTCAGTTTGTTTCTCAGAGTCCTCAGTCTCTCATGCTTCATCTCCCCTTCTGATTTACCCCAATTCACCTTTTCTTTCCTTCCCCTAATGTTCTCCATGTTATTCCTTACGCTCCATAAGTAAGCGAAACCATATTAATAATGACGTTCTCTGGTTGACTTATTTCACTCAGCATAATCTCCTCCAGTCCCGTCCATGTTGATACAAAACTTGGGAATTCATCCTTTCTCATGGACGTGTAATATTCCATTGTGTATTTGGACCACATCTTCTTTAACCATTCATCTGTTGAAGGGCACCTTGGCTCTTTCCACAGTTTGGTGATTGGGGCCATTGCTGCTATGAACATTGGGGTGCATATGGGCCTTCTTTTCACTACATCTGTATCTTTGGGGTAAATACCCAGCAGTGCCATTAGAGGGTCATAGGGTAGCTCTATTTTTAATTTTTTGAGTAATCTCCACAGTGTTTTCCTAAGTGGCTGCACCAACTTGCATTCCCACCAACAGTGTAAGAGGGTTCCCCTTTCTCCATATCCTCTCCAATATCATTGTTTCCTGTCCCGTTAATCATGGTTCGAAATAATAAACACTGTTAAAATGTCTCTACTGCTCATAGCAATCTATACTTTTAGTGCCATCCCGATCAAAATTTCACTAGCAGTTTTCAAATGGCTGGAGCAAACAATCCTAAAATTTGTATGG
>LNAC01002371.1:0-16262 GCA_002007465.1 Ailurus styani | reverse complement strand
GATGATTCACAGACCTGTACCCCTTGGGCAAATAATAAAAATAAAATAAAAAAAAATTATGCTGTCAAAGAAAAAAAAATAATAATAATAAAAATAATAAAATAAAATAAAATACACAATAAAAAAAAAAGTGTGATGTAGACATGGAAATCACTGTCAGTAAAGAAGAGGGGAAGAAAGAATTCATTGGAGATTTGGATACATATAATTTCTAGATTTTGTATCTAATGAAAAGGCACCACTTGAAAACAGTTTCACCAGGTACAGTCCCAATTATTACACTTGAGAATATGTTGGAAATTATACCCCTTCAAAGACAATTAAAAACTGCCTTTGAAGAACTACATGAAAGTTCATCTGAGCCATCGTTTCATCTGTGACATTTCAGTATTAAGAACCTGCGGAAAATCGCTGCCTATCACCAGCATGCCTCTGGAAGCCATGGTCAGCGTCCCCATAATGTACCAATGTCACAGTCAGTTCAACAAAACAAGCATCTGTGGAGCAGCTGCTGTGCAACAGGAGAATTTCTAGGTGTAGAGGGAAACTCGGGGAGGAGCAACAGGATGCCCTGCCCCTGCAGGTGTCGACTAACTAATGGGACAAAGATCATACAAAGTACCTGTCCTGGAAACAAGTGCACTGGTAAGCAGCCAAGATGCAAGCGATGACATCAGATGCTGGGGATCACAGGAGGATCACAGAAGTGACACCTGAGCTGGGCTGTGAAGGCAGGTTAGGATTTCAGCAGGTGGAGATGGAGAATTCAAATATCGAAGAATAATAAGGAAACACTTTGGAAGTAGGAAACTGCATTTGTAGAACTAGAAGGACCACCTGCAAGTTACAAGGCAATGGAGGAGCAAAGCAAGTTCGGGTTCAAAGCTAGAAGTCCAGAACACCTGACTGGGGACTTGGAAAATCATGTCACTGATGAAGAGCACGCTGTTCCTTAACACATCTGTTTATTTTCCTAACTCTTGCTTTGTACATTGCCATTCTGTTTCTGCAAGAGGTTCACTTCAAAAAACAAAGTATCCACAGAGGTGTTTTTCTCTCAGATTTTCATAACAGCTAAGCAGATCTTAAGAAAAATTATGCATTCTTACTTTCAAAATTTTTTACCTAATATATCAATGATAAAATTACATTATTTTTCAGCTCTCATCTGGGCATGTTGTGAGGGTTTTTTTTTAGCATCCTTTTGCCTGTTTAAAAATTAGATAAGTAACAAATTATACATAATTCCCATTGTAATCCATTCAGGGAATACACAAGTGTGTGAGTAGACTATGAGAATAATCTTTGTAACCTACCTCACTCTTTCCATACCTTTAAGTGGGACCCTTATAACTACATACTGTGTATTCTGCTAGTTGTTTATTAGATATGTAATGTCAGTATAATCCTGATATAGCAATTGTTTTGAATTTTACTTATTTTTAATTAGCAGTAACTTAGAGATGTTTAGATCACCCTTCATTCTCTTCTCCAAAGACTCCAACTATAAAAATGTGTGCTCATTCATCTTTCTCCACATGTGCAAAAGTTTAGTTTATAAGTTAAAAGTTTGATACACGTATAAAGTTAAAAGGCTTTACTCAGAACATCCAACTTTCAATAATCTAATGCTCAAAATTTTTAAAAATAATTTGATATAAAATCATACACATTAATATTTTTGATGTATACTTCTTCTCTTTTTCTGATAGTTGTCCTGTTTCTTTCCATATACATTTCTGCCTTAAGTTACTAAAGTTCAAACCTCTTAGCAAAACTCCCATGTTTGCCCATATTTATATAATCATACACAAGCCAACTGATGGATACATATTCATACATGAATACATATATGCAAAAATCTGTGTGGATATATATTTATCAATTTTTAGCTTATCCTCATTTTTCTTGGATTCCATATTTGAGATAGCCCTACTCACTACAATTTATTTGTAACCTGCAAACACCACCATCCAGCATGTCCACTGTCACTACTGGACATGTACAGAGCAGTGGAAGCCCTGAGCCGCCCCACCTACACACCCTCGGCCAAGATTCAGAACGATGGTGTTCAGCTTTTCTCTTTTAGCTACCACAAGGTAAACTAGGGTCCTTTCTGCAGTCTTGCTAGTCCATATTTTCTGCATTTTTGTGCTTTGTGTTGCTGATTTCACTCATCAACATGGAGCCACGTGTGGTGCCGACATGCTATAAGCCCAGGAAGGTTGTGATGTGCCTTACAAAGAAAATACGTGTATTAGATCAACCTCATTAGGCATGAGCTATAGCTGTTGGCTGTGAGTTCAGCGTCAATGAATCAACAATGTAGAGTACACATAATGCCTTTCAAGAGGAACACACAAAAAGTAAGTTATGTGTTGACTGGAGAGCAAAAATGTTTTGGCCAGGAACTCCCAAGAATCTAACTGTATGTTTATTTCCCCCAGGAGCAACTGTTCCTTATTTGCTGATTCAGTATCTGTAGCAACTATAGAGTCCATAACTACCACAAGTAATAAGAACTGATGGTATCAGTATCTATCCATCTATCTATTTATAGTTTCATCTTTTTCATACTATGGGCTGTTTTTTAGAAGTGAATTGACATAAGTTTCTGGTAAAGTGTTTCAATATTATTTATGTACTATATTTTTCACTTGGGGTTTAACTAAACTATTCTAATCATTTGGTGTTTCTATTTGAAACTATCCCTTTAATGGTTTACATAAAAATATCTCCTGCAATTGTAACACTCTGGCATTCCTGTGATAAAGCACATTGGACATACACAACATATCTTTTTTTCAAAAATATTTATCAAAAGCTAGATAACAAGTAGAAATTTATATATATATATACATATATATATAATCATTGTACAACAGGATTAATTCATCACAAATAAACAAGTTCACATAATCAGCACTGAAATAAAAAAGGAATACTGGCAAATCAAACCAAAGCCCTTATCCTTCCCCTTCTTATTCAAAATCACCCATGTTTCCTAGGGAATTAAGATGATAACACACATACCAAAATTAAGATGCATGCTTAGAAAAAGATCTAAGAAGATCCTAAGTTCTCACCTCAGGCTGACCCCTAGGCTCAATGGAGTGCTGTAGCACCAATAATTGTCAAATATTTTAGACAAATTTTTGTAGGTTTGTTTGGTTTTTGTTTCCTGGCATTCACTAAAATCTGACAAAATACTAATTAAATTTGGGCTAAGGGGCAGAGACTTAGAGACGAAACACAATAAGGAATACAGTCTTTGCGAACTATAGTCTGTAAAGTCACTAAAAAATTATACTACTGCAGCCTTTGACAATCAAAAAAAAATCAAAGTCTTAAAGGGGGTAAGTTTAACTTCCATACTTACCATATTATATTAAAATATCCAAGTTCCAACAAAAATCACAATGCATACAAATAAAGAGAAGGTATAGACCATTCAAAGAACAAAATAAACTAACAGAAATCATCCCAAAGTCTACATACTGAATTTACTAGAGAAATACTTTAAAATCACTATTGTACATGCACTCAGAGATAAAGGAAATCATACACAAAAAAAGGTAAAAGAAAGCAGGAAGACAGTAAATGAATAAAATAACAATAAGAATATAGACAAGGACAAAAAAGAAATAAATAGAAAATCTGGACATAAAATGTATAATAACTGAAATTTAAAAAAACACTAAAGTGTTCAACAGCAGACTGGAGCAGGGAGAAAAAAAATCAAAGAGTATCAAAACAGGACAACTGAAAATGAGTCAGAGGAAGAAAGAAAAATGAATGAAGAAAAGTGAAGAGACTAAGATACCTGTGGGACAACAACAGCAACAACAAAGAATCAACATATTCGTTGTAATAGCCCCACATGAAGGAGAGAGAGAAAAATGCAAGAACAGTTCAGTGTAAGATAATAAATCAATATAATATGCCATATTAATAAAATGAAAGGAAAAAATACATAATCATTTCAACTGATACCAAAAAGCATTTGACAAAATCTGACATCCTTTCATGATTTAAAAATTCACTCAGAAAACCAGGCAGAAGGAAAATTCCTTAATATAATAAAAGAGTACAGCTAACATCACACTCAGTGGTGGAAAAGTAAATATGTCCCTATAAGAGCAGAAATAAGACAAGGATGCTCAATTTAACCACAACTAGTCAACAACATACAGAAAGTTCTATATAAAACAATAAGATAAGAAAAAGATGAGGGAAAGGAGTTCAGATGGCAGAGGAGTAGGTGGACCCTAGGCTTGCTTCCTCCTTTGAACACAGCTAAATAAATATCAAATCATTCTGAACACACAAGAAATTGATCAGAGGACTGAGAGAACAAACTGCACAACGAGTGGCTGAAAAACAACCACCCTGTGGAAAGGTAGGAGCAGTGGACAGTTGACTTGAGGGAGAAAAGAACTGTGGGTGCTTCAGTGGGGAAAGAGCTCTCATTACAGAAAAAGAAGGGAGTGAGAAAGAGAAGGAGTGAAGCAGTGCACAGGGGACTACACCAGGAAAACTATTCCCAAAAACCACTGACCGGGAAAAGGATCTGAATATTGCAGGTCATTATAAGCAGTGGAGCTCAAAGTCTGAAGTTCTAGAAGTCCAAATTATGCCTGGCAGGCTTAGTGGTGCCCCTATAGGGAAATACTGCAGAGGCCCAGGAGCAAGCAGCACAGCCTGAGGATCCCTTGGGTCACATAGAGAGAAATAAATCCCTCTTCTTAGAATGCATTAGGGAGAGGTGGCCCAATCTCTCCAGGCACAAAAGACCCATAGGGAGCCACTGAGCTGCCCTGTTCACCAGTATAGGAACAGAGACACATGCCAAGAGCAGAAAGCCTTGGCATCGGCTTTTTGCTATGCTTTACCATAGATTCTGAACTACTGCAGTCATGCAACTGCTTTTCTGGGACGAGCTGGCAATGGCCACAGTGCCACAGTGCTTCAAGTGAGCAACACAGTGCCCCCCAGTAGAGGCTGGAGCCACATACAGCAAGCACAGCCTCTTATGCCCAGCAGGTGCATCTCCACTAGGGCAAGACCAACTAAGAGTCAGCACAGGCCCCTCTCCCAGAAGAGCACCACAAACCCACCCCACACACCAAGTCTGATCATAGAGTGCTGCAAAACCTCAGCTCCAAGACAAATAGGATCTACCTTCTTTTAACAAGCAAACTGAGGGGCACCTGGGTGGCTCAGTGGATTGACCCTCTGCCTTCGGCTCAGGTCATGATCTCAGGGTCCTGGGATCAAGCCCCACATCAGGCTTTCTGCTTGGTGGGGAGCCTGCTTCCCCCTCTCCCTCTGCCTGCCTCTCTGCCTGCTTGTGATCTCTCTCTCTCTGTCAAATAAATAAATAAAATCTTTAAAAACAAAAAAACAAAAAACAAGCAAACTGAAACATACCTAGTGATAACTTGCCTCACAGTGGACAAGGCCCAAACACCCCCTACTGCAGTCAAGGAGAAATTCTTCAGAGGACTGACCTGAGGAAAGGAGTAGCCATAACAGAACAGCAGCGTATATACTCTGAAATACCTCCCAAAGCACCAAGTCCAAGGGACTATAGGACCTCTTCTTGATAATAAGCATTACTTACAGGAGCGGGAATATAACAGACTTTCCTAACAATCACACACACACACACACACACACACACACACACACACACACAGTGACTTAGACAAGATGATAAAATGGAAGAATTCACCCCAAAGAAAGAACAGGTAGAAGTAACACCAGGGATTTATTCAATACAGAAATAAGATGACTGAACCAGAATTTAAAACAATGAACATAAGGATACTAGCTGGGCTTGAAAACAAAACAAAACAAAACAAAACATAAAAGACACTAAAGAATCCCCTACTGCAGAGATAAAAGAACTAAAAACTAGTCAGACCAAAATAAAAAATTCCATAACTGATATACAAAACCAACTGGATGCCATGACAACGAGAATGAATGAAGCAGAGGAATGAATCAATGATACAGAAGATAAAATTATGGAAAATAATGACGCTAAAAAGAAAAGGGAAATAAAGGTATTGGATCACTAAGGTGGACTTAAGGAATGCAGTGACTCCTTAAAGCATAATAACATTTGTATTATAGGAGTCCCAGAGAAAGAAGAGAGGGAAAGGGGGGCGAAAGATTCATTTGAACAAATTATAGCTGAAAACTTCCATAGTAAGGGGAAGGAAACAGACATGAAAATCCAAGAAGCATAGAGAATTCCCTTTAAATTCAACAAAGTCCAGGCATCACCAGGACATATCAAATTCACAAAAAACACAGACAAGGAAAGAATCCTGAAAACAAGGGGGGAAAGTCCTTAACCTACAAGGGAAGACAAATCAGATTCCTAGCACATCTTTCCATAGTAACTTGGCAGGCCAGAAGAGAATGGCAGATATATTCCATGTGTTGAATGGGAAAAAATATGCATCCAAGAATATTTTATCCAGCAGGGCTGTCATTTAGAATAGAAGGAGAGATAATGATTTTCCCAAACAAAAAACTAAAGGAGTATGTGACCACTAAACCAGCCCTGTAAGAGATATTAAAGGGGACCCTTTGAGTGGGGGAAAAAAGACCAAACATAACAAAGGTTAGAAAGGAACAGAGAGGGCGCTGGGTGGCTCAGTTGGTTGGGCGACTGCCTTCAGCTCAAGTAATGATTCCGGAGTCCCGGGATTGAGTCCCGCATCAGGCTCCCAGCTCCATGGGGAGTCTGCTCCTCCCTCTGACCTTCTCCTCTCTCATGCTCTCTCTCTCTCTCTCTCTCTCTCTCTCTCTCTCTCTCTCTCAAATAAAAAAATAAAATATTTAAAAAAAGGAAAAGAAAGAAACAGAGAACATCACCAAAAACATCAACTTAATGGATAGTACAATGGTACTAAATTAGTATATCTCAGGATGGACTAAATGCTCCAATCAAAAGACATAAAGCATCAGAATAGACTAAAAAAGAAGAAGAAGAAAAACAAGATCTATCTTATGCTGCCTACAAGAGATTCATTTTAGACCTAAAGACACTTGCAGATTGAAAGTGAGGGTATGGAGAACTATCCTTCAAGCTAATGGATGTCAGCAGAAAGCTGCAGTAGCCATACTTATATCAGTCAAATTCTCTCTCTCTATTCTCTCTCAGATGAATAAATAAATCTTTAAAGAGAGTGGGCATGAGAGGGAGAGGGGCAGAGGGAGAAGGAGACAAGCATACTCCCCACTGAGTGGAGAGCCCAACATGGAGCTCTATCCCAAGACTCTGAGATCATGACCTAAGCCAAAATCAAGAGTCAGAAGTTTAACTAACTGGGCCATCCAGGTGCCCCTAGACAAACTAGATTCTAAACCAAAGACTGTAATAAGAGATGAAGAAGGACATTATATCATAAATAAGTGGTATATCCATCAAGAAGACCTAACAAATGTAAACGTTTAAGCCCTTAACCTGGGAGCACCCAAATATGTAAATTATATAGTAACAAATGTAAAGAAACTCACTGATAACAATACAATAATGGTAGAGGACTTTAACACCCCACTTACAGCAATGGACAGATCACCTAAGCAGTAAATCAACAAGAAGACAATGGCCTTTACTGACACACCAGACAAGATGGACTTAACAGATACATTCAGAACATTTCATCAAAAAGCAGAATACACATTATTTTCAAGTGCACATGGGACATTCTCCAGAATAGATCACATACTGGGTCATGAATCAGGCTTTAACAAGTACAAAAAGACTGAGATCATACCACACATATTTTCAGGCCACACACTATGAAACTCGAAATCAGCCACAAGAAAAAAATTGGAAAGACCACAAATACATGGAAATTAAAGAGTATGCTACTAAAGAATCAGTTGGCTAACCAGGAATTTAAATAAGAAATTAAAAAAATTCATGTAAGCAAATGAAAATAAAAACATGACAGTCTAAACCCTTGGGATGCAGCAAAGGCAGCCAAAAGAAGGAAGTATACTGCAATATAGGCCTACCTCAAGAAGCAAGAAAAGTCTCAAATACACAACCTAACCTTACACTAAAAGGAGCTGGAGAAGGATCAGCAAATAAACCCTAAATCTAGCAGGAGAAGAGAAATAGTAAAGATTGGAGCAGAAATAAAGAATACAGAAACAACAATAGCAACAAAACAGTAGAACAGATCAATAAAACTATGAGCTGGTTCTTTAAAAGAATTAATAAAATTGATAAAACCCTAGCCAGATTTATCAAAAAGAAGAGAAAGTACTAAAACATATAAAATCATGAATGAAAGAGAGATCACAATCATCACCACAGAAATACAAATAGTTATAAGAGACTATTATGAATAATCATATGCCAACAAGGTAGGCAATCTGGAAGAAATGAACAAATTCCTAGAAACATACAAACTACCAAAACTGAAACAGGACAAAAAAAAATGAACAAACCCATAACCAACAAAGAAACTGAGCATGTAATCAAAAATCTCCTAACAGGGGAGCCTGGGTGGCTCAGTCATTAAGCATCTGCCTTCGGTTCAGGTCATGATCCCAGGGATCGAGCCCCACTTGGGGTTACCTGCTCAGTGGGAAGCCTGCTCCTCCCTCTCCCACTCTCCCCATTTGTGTTCTCTCTCTCGCTGTCTCTCTATCAAATAAATAAATAAAATCTTTTAAAAAAATCTCCCAACAAACAAGAGTTGGGGCCAGATGGCTTCCCAGGGAACTTCTTCCAGACATTTAAAGAAGAATAAATGCCTATTCTTCTCAAAGTGTTCCAAAAAATAGAAATGTAGGGAAAACATCCAAACTCCTCTGATGAGGTCAGCATTCCCTTGATTCTAAAACCAAAGACCCCACTAAAAAGAATTATAGACCAATGTCCACAATGAACATGGATGCAAAAATTCTCAACAAGATACTAGCCAATCAAAAGCCACCATTACATTAAAAGAATTATTTACCACCACTAAGTGGGATTTATTCCTGGGGTGCAGGGGTGATTCAATATTCACAAATCAGCATGCTACACCACATTAAGAAAAGAAAGGGTAAGAACCATATGATTCTCTCAATAGATGAAGAAAAAGCATTTGACAAAGTACAGCATGCAGTCTTGATAAAAACCCTCAATAAAGCAGGGTGAAAAGTAGATGGAACATACCTCAACATCATACAGGCCATATACAAAAGACCCACAGCTAATATCATCCTCAATGGGGGAAAAAACCGAGAGCTTTTCTCCTATGGTCAGGAACAAGATACAGATGTCCACTCTCACTACTACTATTTAACATAGTGCTGTTAAGTCCTAGCCTCAATAATCAGACAACAAAAAGAAATAAAAAGCATCCAAAGCAGCCAGGAAGACATCAAACTTTCACTATTTGCAGTCTACATGATACTCTATGTAGAAAACCAAAGGCTTCCACCAAAAAATTGCTAGAACACATAAATTCAGCAAAGTCACAGGATACAAAATCAATATACAGAAATCAGTTGCATTTCCATGCACCAATAATGAAGAACAAGAAAAGGAAATCAAGAAATTGATCCCATTTATAACTGCACCAATAAGATACCTAGGAATAAATCTAACCAAAGAGGTAAAGGATCTGTACTCTGAAAACTATAGAACACTTATGAAATAATTTTAAGAGAACACAAATAGATGGAAAAGCATTCCATGCTCATGGATTAGAAGAACAAACATTGTTAAAATATCTATACTACCAAACCATCCACACATTAAATGCAATACCTATCAAGATACCAGCAGCATTTTTCACAGAACTAGAATAATCCTAAAATTTGTATGAAACCACAAAAGACCCTGAATAGTCAAAGCAATCCTGAAAAAGAAAAGAAAATCTGGAGGCATCACAATTCCAGATTTCAAGCTGTATTACAAAGCTGTGATCCTCAAGATAGTATGGTACTGGCACAAAAACAAACACATAAATCAATGGAACAGAATAGAAAACTCAGAAATGGACCAGCAAATATATGGTCAATTAATCTTTGACAAAGCAAGAACGAAAAACCAATGGAAAAAAGACAGTCCCTTAAACAAATAGTGTTGGGAAAACTGGAGAGTAACATGCAGAAGAATGAAACTGGAGCACTTTCTTACACCATACACAAAAATAAATTCAGAATGGATGAAAGACCTAATGTGAAACAGGAAACCATCAAAACCCTAGAGTAGAACATAGGCAAGAATCTCTTTTACCTCAGCCATTGCAACTTCTTACTAAACACATTGCCAGAGGCAAGGGAAACAAAAGCAAGAATGAACTATTGGGACTTCATCAAAATAAAAAGTTCTGCACACACACACACACACACACACACACACACACACACATACACACACACACACACAAAAAAAAAAACCAAAACCAAAACCAAAACCAAAACCAAAACCAAAAACAAAAACAAAAAACACTTCTTCACAGGAAAGGAAACAGAATAGGCAGCCTACAGAATGGGAGAATGGGAGATAACTGCAACTGACATATCTGATAAAAGGTTAGTATCTAAAATCTATAAAGAACTTCTCAAACTCAACACCCCTCAAAAATAAATAATCCAGTTCAGAAATGGGCAGAAGGCATGAACAGACATTTTTCCAAAGAAGACATCCTGATGGACAACAGACACATGAAAATGCTCAACATCACTTATCATCAGCAAAATATAAATCAGTACTAAGTATTAGTCAGAGAAAGACAAATGCCATATAATTTCACTCATATGTGGAATTTAAGAAACAAAACTGATGAACTTACGGGAAATGAAAAAAAGAGGGAAGCAAATCATAAGAGACTCTTAATGATAGAGAACAAATTGGGTGTTGATGGAGGGAGGCAGGTGGAGGATTAACTAGATAGGTGATGGCCATCAAGGTGGGCACTTGGTATGATGAGCAATTGATGTTAATAGTAAGTGATAAATCACTAAATTCTATTCCTGAAGCCAATATTATACTATGTGTTAACTAAAAAGAATTTAAATAAAAATTTTAAAAGGGAAAAAATGAAAGGTAGCCACTTTAGAAAGGAAGAAGTAATATTTCTATTCACAAATCACATGACCCAATACATAGAAAATCCCAAAGAACACATAAAACAGCTACTAGATCTAATAAACACATTCAGCAAAATTGTACGGTAGTTGTAGGGTAGACTGACACACAAAAATCAGCTGCATTTCCATACAAAAAGCAATGAATAATCCAAAAATGAAACTACAAAAGAAATCCCATTTATAATAACATCTAACAGAATACAATACCTAGGAATAAATTTATACAAAGAAATTAAAGACTTGTACACTCACTGAAAACTACAATCATCACAAAAATAAATCAAGAACATAAATAAATGGAAAGATCCCCTATGTTCAAGGATTGGAGATTTACTGTTATTTATATATCACTACTACTCCCTAAATCTACAGATTCAATGCAATCTCTATTAAAATCCTAACAGCCTTTTATCAGAAATGAAAAATATTATCTTCAAATTCATATGGAACTGCAATGGGCCCACGAGAGCCAAAACAGTGTTGAAAAAGAACAAAGCTGGAATACTCACGCTTCCTAATTTCAAAGCAGTCTATAAAATTACATTATAAAAACAGTGTTTTACTGGCATAAAGATAAACATATACAGCAATGTAAAAGAATTGAGAATAATAAACCCATACATCTAAGGTCTACTGATTTTTGACAATGGTGGCAAGTTCATTCAACTGAGAAAGAACAATTAGTTTAATACACGGTGCTGGGGCAACTGGATTTCCACATGAAAAATAATAAAGTTGGGTCTTTAATTCATACCATATATAAAAATTAATTCAAAATGGATTGATGTCCTAAATGTAAAAGCTAAAACCATAGAGCTGTTAGAAGAAAACATAGAAGTAAATCTTCATGACCTTGGACTTAGCAATAAGTTCTTATTAGACATGATACCAAAAGCATGAGCAACTAAAGATATATAGGTAAATTGAACTTCATCAAAATTTTAAAATTTATGTGTCAAAGGACATTACCAATAAAGTGATAAGACAACCTACAAAAAGGATAAAACATTAGCAACTAATATATTTGACAAGGGTATAATATACAGAATATATAAAGAACTCCCAACAGCTCAATAATAAAACCAACTGAGATCTATCATTTTTGTACACCACGCAATCAAGATATAGAACTTTTTATCCATTAGCAAGTTTCTTTGTTCTCCTATTCTGCCTTCCCCCAACCTCAGGATATCTTTCCTTACCACTGATTAGTATTGTCTTTGCTTGAATTCATATAACTGACTCATAGGGAATGAACTCCCTTGCATTTGACATTGTTTATCAACATGATGTTTTTGAGATCACTGTTTCCACACATGCCACCAAAAGTTCATTCATTCTCATGGCTGAATAGCATTATATTGTATAAATATACCAATGTTTTTTTAACCATTCTCCTGTTAAAATTTTGGGGTATTTGTAGTTTGTGCCATTATAAGTAAGGCCACTATGAACATTTTTGTACAGATATTTTTTGATAAATAATTTTATTTTCCTTGGGCAAAAATTTAAGAGCAAAGTTTTTAATCATAGGTTAGTGAATATTTAACATAATAAAACATTAAAATAAAAGCAATAAAATAAAATATTGTAATAAAACATTATAATAAAACTTCTCCAACATGGCTTCCTCAACTTCCATTACCATCAGCAATGAACAAAAATTCCAAGTGCTCCTCATTGTTGCCAAATTTGGTTATTTTCAGTTCTTTAACTTTGCCTTCTATATTGGGTATTAAGTAGAATCCAAATATAGTTCCAATTTAAATTTCTCTCAGGACTAATAATGTTGACTACCTTTTCTATGGTTACTGACTTACGCATATGTTGTGTGCATATATATATATATATATATATATATATATATATATTTGTGTATGTTGTTAAGTGTTTATTCAAGTTACTCATTTTTTTAAAGATTTTATTTATTTATTCGACAGAGAGAGATTACAAGTAGGCAGAGAGACAGGCAGAGAGAGGAGGAAGCAGGCTCCCTGCTGAGCAGAGAGCCCAATGTGGGGCTTGATCCCAGGATCCTGAGATCATGACCTGACCCAAAGGCAGAGGCTTTAACCCACTGAGCCACCCAGGCACCCCTAGTTACTCATTTTTTTAAATTTAGGTTGTTTTGCTTTTCATTACTGACTTGTAGGAGTTTTTAAATATGTTTTGAATATAAGCTGTTTACTAGATTCATACACTAAAAGTGTAGTCTCACAGTTTGTGGCATATTTTTGCATTTTTTTCATCATGGGAAAATATACAAACATAAAATTTATCATTTTAACCATTTAATATCATTTTACATGGTATTCCCAATTAAAGAGATTTATAATTATTTCTGTGCATTTGTCTTTTTAATAATTTGGAAAATAAATAGTGGAGTTACAAAAAAAAAAGTAATACTAGCTTTTATATCTTCCCATGTGGTTTCTTTAACTGGAGATCTTTGTTGCTTCATACAGCTTTAAATACATCAACCCACTGCCTTTTAGCCTCCATTTCTGATGGGAAATCATCTCTTAATCTCAGGACCCATTATATGTGATTCGTTGCTTCTCCCTTACTGCACTCAAGAATCTTCTTTACCTTTGTCATTGGAAAGTTTAACTATAATGTATCTTGGTATGGATGTCTTTGAAGTTATGTTACGTGGAATTCACTGAGCATCTTGGAAATGTAGATACATGTCTTTTGTTAGAATCAAGGAATTTGGGGCCTTCTTCAAAAATTCTCTCTTACCCTTTCTCTCTCTCCACTCTCTAGTACTCCTATAATGCATATGTTAGTCTTCTTTATGGTATTCCAAAGGTCCATTACAATCTATTCACTTATCTTCATTCTTCATTTCTTTCTGCCCATCAGCTAGGATAATTCAACTGCCCTATATTGAAGTTCACTGGTTCTGTTTTCTGTCTGCTCAAATCTGTTAAAATCTCCCCAATGAGAATTTTCCTTTCAGTTAACTGTACTTTTCAGCTCCAGAATTTCTTTTTGCTTCTTTAAAAAATGTAATCTCTTTATGGACAGTCTCATTTTAATCATTACACCATTTTCCTGATTCCTTATAGTTGTTTGCTCATTTACCTTCAGCTCTTGGAGAATATTTAAAACATTCCTTTTAAATTAATCAACAAATAGACAAAACAATCAATTATAAAAGAAGTGAAAGATTTGAATAGAATTTTCTCCGAAAAAGACATATAAGTTGTCATTCAACATTACAGTAAGTAATCCTCAATATCATCAGTCATTAAGGAAATCCAAATAAAAACCACAATGAAATAACACTTCACAACTACCAGGATAGATATAATAGAAAAAGGGGAGGATTAAATAACAAGTATTAATACACAAGTATTAAGCATGTAGAGAAACTGATAAGAAATGTGAAATGGTACAGCTGCTATGGGAAAAAGTTTGGGAATTCCTTAAAAAGAGTGGAAAATAGAGATTCAAATAAAGACTTATATGATAATCTTCATTGCAGCGTTATTCAGAATAGCCAAAGATGGAAGCAACCAAAGTGTCTATCGACAGATGAACAAAATGTAGTGTATACATACAATGGAGCATTATTTAGCTATGAAAAATAAAGTTCTGATACATGCTACAGCCTGGAAGAACCTAGAGAGCAGCATTATGCTAAGTGAAAAAAAGTTTGCCACATGTAATCTTGTATTTTTAAATTGCATTTATTTTAATGTCTAGAATAGGCAAATCTATAGAGATAGGAAGTAGCTTGCTGGTTGCCTAGGGTTCGGGGGCAAAAAATAGTGAGTTATTATTTAACAGTTACAGAGTTTCTCTTTGCAGTGATGAAAATATTTTGGAAATATATAGTGGTTATACCTGCACAATATTTTGAAAGTAATTAATGCTACTGGCTAATATACTTTAAAAACAACTAAAATGACAGATATTATATTTTATCACAGTAAAACAAATTAAAGATTTATTTTTTCTTCATATCTTCTTCATTTTTGAAGTATATTCCTATAGGTGCAACATTCTAGGCTGAGGATTATCTTCTGGCAGAATTTTGAAGAGGACTTTCTGTTTCCTTTTTAATTTTATTCTTTCCTTTAAGAAATAAGCTATCTTGATAGGAGGAGCGGCAAGATGGCAGAGGAGTAGGAGACCGATTATCATCAGGTCCCAGGAATTCACCCAGAGAGCTATCAAACTATTCTGAACACCTACAAATTCCACCAGAGATCGAAGAGAAGAGGAGCAGCAATTCTAGGAACAGAAAATAGACCGCCTTCTGGAAGGTAGGATGTGCGGAGAAGTGAATCTGCGGCGACCGGAAGATAGACCCCGGGGGGAGGGGCCGGCTGCCGGCAAGGGAGCGAGCAGCAGAGCACAGACTCGGAACTGTTAGAAGTCGGATCCACTGAGGGACGTCGCCCCAGAGACCAAGCAGGGGGTGAAGCCCCTGCAGGGACAGTGTGGTCTCAGGACCCACAGGGACACAAGAAGACCAGGGGTGTCTGAGCGCGACCGAGCTCCCAGGTCTGAGAGAAGCCGGCGGGAGAGACGGAGCTGAGCTGAGGTGTCTCTCAGCTCGGGGTTACCTTGGGCTGTGATCTGAAGCGCAGCCGGGCCGCGGCTCTGTGAGCGGGGACCCCACGGGCGGCAGACCCGGAGAGACCCCCTCCTTCCTCCTCCGGGAGGAGTGGCGTGGGTGGGGCTGCAGGAATCCGCTGGGTTCGGAGATTCTAAACGGAGTCGCACCAGAGACAGAGACGCTCGGTAACAGGCCGGGTGAGCTCGGAGTGCGGCCGGAGACCAGGAGACGGGAGGGACTGCTTTTCTCTGAGGCACGCTGAGGACTGAGGCCCCAGTCTCTCGGCTCCTCCGGGTCAGAGACTGGGAGCCGCCATTTTCAGTCCCGGCCTCCAACGAGGTACGGAAAACGTTCAGGGAACAAAAGCTCCCGAGAGCGAACCAGAGCTGATTACTTAGCCTGGCCTCTGGCGAGGGCGGTGGGAATCCGCCTCTGGCAGAGACACTTGAGAATCACAGCAACAGGTCCCTCCCCCAGAAGACCAAGGGGGGAAAAAAAAACATCCAGTCAAAAAATAAGTCAAGTTCAAGATTGCTAAACATTGCGGAACTTCAGAAATACGGAAAAGCAACGGATT
>LNAC01002370.1:0-12925 GCA_002007465.1 Ailurus styani | reverse complement strand
AAAAAAAAAAAAAAAAAAAGAAAAAAGAAAAGGGGAGGAGAGCTGACCACGCCGAACGAGCCAACCATCAAGGACGCGCTCCAAGCTGTAGCTCTGCACGCCGCCCAGCCAGCAGCAAACGCCCAGAAACCGCTGGAATGCGCGGCATGAGGCTGTCCCAGTAGATCCCTCCTGAACCCAGCAGAGCCCTGGCTTCGTGTCCCCTGACGCGGCCTGGTCCCCGCTCCCAGGGACAAGACGCAGGCTGCTCTGTCTGCCGCAAGCACCTCCCTGCTCTCCCGGTCGGCCCTCACCCGGCTTGCTGAGGTCTTGCTCAGAGGTCTCCCCACACACGGGCAGGTCAGGAGCCCGCGCTCGCCCGCCTGCTTCCCCGGCACAGCCCCAGACCGAAGAAGGGGGCTGCGTACCTGCGCCCTCCAGCCTGGTGCGGGGTCACACGGAGAGGAGGACACGTGTGAGTTCAAGCAAGAACGCTCCCCCAGAGATGGGCGGGTAGTGGGGTACCCCGTATCTCTGCGCCCACTTGGCCAGGAGAGGCGAGCTGGCCCCCCCAAACGCCAGGGGGCGAGTGTGAGCAGCTCGTCTGCACGTCCAGCCAAACTCACTCCGAAGCCCACAGCAGAAGCCACACACCCGAGTCCCAGTCCCTCAGCTCCTGGGCCCAGGGCTGCCCATCAGGGGGGTCCCACAGGGCCCACCCAACTGCTGCGAGAGGCCCGGGGTCCCAGCAGGGGGGCGGGGACTCGGGACACAACGGGGCTCGAAGCCTGTTCGGCTGCTTACCACCCTCTGGGCCTCGGCTTCCGCCTCCGAAGGAACGGGACCAGTAATAAGGCAGCGTTCCGGGAGCCCCAGATGACGTGCACGGGGCCTGACGCCGGCCCCCGTGAACACAGGAGCAACCCCACGCGAGGCGGGCAGGGAGGAGGCTGAGCGGGATGCAACCCATCACCTCAGCCCCAACTGTCCCAGTCGGGGTGTCTCCGGGAGAACCACAGAGTTGGGGAAAGTACTTCCTCTTTGGGCCCGTGCAGGCACAAACACTCTCAAAGGACTCTTCGATCACGGCCCAGGGTGTCTGCCCCCACCCCGCAAGGGCCTTCGGCCCCGCTCAGCAAGTCTGCCTACCCCGAGCAGTGGGGCCCCTAGGACCCCAGCCAGATGGGCCAGAACTCACTCTGGTCCGCGAGAACGGCAGGGGTGTGCGGCGGGTGGAGGGAGGGGCTGCGGCAGGTGGAGGAAGGGGCTGCAGGGGTCCCGGGCCAGGTGCTTCTCAGAGCTCCCCCGGAGTACTCCCAGGGGGCCCGGTGTGGCCCCTGCTGGCAAAAACGATAGGACCCAGGACGGCCCAGAAGAGCATGACGCCGAGGGGGCTGTAAGGGCCGAGCGGGGCTGGGGTGGGCCACGGGCAGCCGTGGGGGGCTGTGGGGGGGCCATGGGGGCCCAAGGCAGCAGGCTTCTTGCACGCAGGCGGGGGCGCAGGCCGGCCACCTGGAGAAACAGCTGCTGTGAGCTCCACGTGGACAAAACGGGTAAGTAAACTTATAAAAAAATAGAAACCTGAAGAAAAGAGAAATTCGTGCTGACCAAGTCCCCCCGGGGGGGGGGCGGGAGACAGTCTGTTTAGGAGAAATGACAAAAATAATCACAGCATAAAAGACTCCAACAGTCAGTGGACAAAACCGTATTTCCGACTGTTTTTAATAGATTTACTTATTTATTTGAGAAAAGAGAGAATGGGGGGAGAGGCGGAGGAAGAGAGAGAAGTCGAGTCCCCGCTGAGCAGGGAGCCCGAGGCGGGACCCAGGGGCTCGATCGCAGGACCCCAGGATCGTGACCTGAGCTGAAGGCAGTCGCTTAACCGACTGAGCCTCCCGGGCCCCCCAGACTTCCACTCATTGAAAAGGAAACACGGTGAAACCAGGGAGTAGGCCGTGGGGTCCGAGAAGGACCGCGATCGCTGCAGGGCCCCGGCGCACAAACGGGCGAATTCCCTGAGCAGAGGAATTCGCAGCCAGAGGAAATCTACCCACCACTTGAGCAAAAACCTCCAACTTCCCCAAAAAGGAAACACAAGCCAGGCCGCGAGGCAGAAGGCAGCGGGAGCCGGCGAGGCTGCCTCCTGAGCACGAACCAACACATGGGGAGCGTGTCGCCCCCACGGCGAGATGTGACCCCGCAGCCCGGCCCACGATCCGGCCACCCCCCCACGCAGCAGGCGTGGCACCACGTGGGACTCACACAGGACCCCCACCCGAGGGACAAAGGCGGCCGCCCCGCGACAGCAGTGTCTGGAAAGCCCGAAGGTGACACGGGACCCCGCCCGGGGTGACTGTGAGACGCACTCCAGGAGTCCTACTATGCATTCCTACCGCTTTTTAAACTACGAAAATAAAAGACTGGGCAGGGAGAGTACAGCAATGTAAATCCTACTCCCTTTCGTTTCCAAAAAGACCCGAGGGGTCCCTCGGCAGCCAGCATCAGAGGGACGCGGGGTGCAGGGCGTGGGCCAGGCAGGGGCCGCGGCTCGGGCTGAGGAGCCCTGGCTGACTTGTGCCCGGAGCAAAGGGCCCAGGGCTGGCCTCACGCCAACCAAGCCCTGTACCTCCTGCAAGGCTCTGGCTCGGGGGGGTTCTCGCCGTCAGGGGTTCTCTACCGTCCCCGGAGCTGGGACCGACTCCTTCCCAGCTCGGCTCCAGCAAGCCAACGAGGTGGCAGCAGCAGGACAGGGGACAAAGCGCCGAGTGTCCAGCCCCGCACCATCAGAACGCAAGGCACGCCTCAGGGAGCCAGGACCGCGCCCGGCCGGCCACCAGCTCACCCCAATCCTGGGCTCCTCCTGCTGGCTCCTTGCGTCAGCCCGCAGCAGGGGGGTCCAGACACGCGCCCCCCGCTGAGTGAGGGGCTCCCAGAGGCCCGGCCCCGTCCCCCTGCACCCCCAGGCTCCCTGGGCCTCTCAAAAGGATGACCTGTCCAAACTGCTGTCCACTCAGGACCAGACTCCAGAGTCTCCACCCACCCGCCCGGGGATGGGTCCCCACTGCGCCCCTGCGCGGGGCTGGAGTGTGGCGCACCCTACCCCAGAACGACGTCACCTCGATTGCGTCCGCTCAGTCTCTGTTCTGAGGGAAGTCACATCCACGAAATCCGGGTGGATGGGAATTTGGGGCGGACACACCGTTTGACCCGGTTCACCCCCACCTGTCAGCTGGAGGAGGAGCAGCAGCACGGACCACCGTCTCGGACACCGAGGCCGGATCTCCGACACCAAGCGGGACCCAGAGCGAAGCTTTCCACGCGGAGCCCACGTCGAGCAGGTGCCCTCTCGACAAATCCTACCTGCACCACGCGTTCTGGCCACCGCTGCCCCGTGGCCCCCAGCTAGCCCTCGCTGTATCTCACCAGCCCGCTACCGCCTCAGATGCCCTCCCCAGGACCGGCCCCCACCCCAGGCACCCACAGGCGCAGCCCGGGCAGCTCAGGGCAGCTCCCGTAATCCCCCCACCCCAAGGGGGACCAGCTGCTCTGCGGGATCCGAGGCCCCCTGGGAATCTCCTGGGATTCGGAGGGAATCCCCACCCCGTACCTCCACGTGGACGCAGAGGCTCTGGGAGAGGCCTCCGGCCGTGGCTACCCCAGAGCCCTGCTCAGAGCCAGGCCGTTCTGCAAGGACGCCGGAACCGTGGCCACAGGCAGCGGGCGAGCCGGGAACACACGCGGCAGGGGCGCCTAGGCCTGCGGCGCGGGGTGGCGGGGCTCAGCCGGCTCTAGGCAGCACCCGCCGGGCTCTGTGTCCCCTGCATGCAGGGCTGAGTCCAGCAGAGCTGGCCCCGGGACACAAAGCGTGCTGCTCTGGAAACCCGCTGAATGGCTTCTGGACACACAAAGACGGCAGTGTCTAGGGAAACTGGACTTGGAAACCACAAAGGACTTCGTTTCCCTTCCCAGCCAAGATTTTTAAAAGAGTGGTTCCTGGTCTCCGGCGCTTGCCAGGCCCCAGCCAATCTCCCTGGACCTGCTGTGCGTGCCACTCCCCGGCCTGGCTTCGCCTCCTGATTATCTAGTGGCTCTCCTGCTGATCCGAGGATAAACAGCGTCCACTTTCCCACAGGACACAGCCCCGTCCTAGTAAGCCCTCTTCCCGGGAGTCACAGACACTGAGAACCGCGCCCCTCCCCCCCGGCCAGTCCCAGAGGCGTCCGGGTCCTCTCCGTCCTCTGGGAAGACAGCCCTGGACCCCGCGGTCAGAGCGGCCTAGGAGGGCAGCTGCGGATTCTGAGGCTCTGCTGGGGGGCCAGGAGGGCTGGGGAGGAGGTGCAGACTTGGGCGTCCTAATCAACGCCCCCAAGGCCTCGCCCCCAGAACCCTAGAGCACACACAGCTCCTGTTCAGCCCTGCAGGGCCCTGCGCTGGGGACCCCCCCTGGGAGCGGTCCGCGGCCAGAGACCACTGACCCTGTGCCCAACCCCGCGCCACGTTCAAGATGCTCGCTCACAGCGGACGGCCCCCAGGTTCCCGCAAACACGAGGCTCGTGTGCCAGCCCCTTCCCTCACCCCAGATTCCAGGCTCAGTCCTGGCCAGCTGGGCACAGGCAGCGGGACCCCAAATACTCCCAGCATCCACACCCAGATGTCCTGCCCCTGACCCAGGGGCTGCGGGCTTCCCCGGGAGCTCTGGTCCAGCTTATCTGCAGCCGGCCTGCTGGACGTCTCATCGGTGGCTCGGTTGCGCTCGGTTCACCGCGGGGCTGGAGTCTCTGTTCAGCCTCCCGCCGGACGGCATATGTATCCACCAGCCGCTCGGGCCACAGGCCTTGGAGGAACCCTCCATCAGGTATCACTCCACGGCCACCTGCAGAAGCACGGCCTCCCTCTCCAAGCTAGGCCGCACAGCTGTCTGCCTCTCCACCCTGACCCCACCCTCCGGCTGGGCCTGGGGCAGGGCCCACAGCACCTCCCGGAGCCCCTTCTCCCCGTGGCAGGCAACCGGACTACCGGGGCTTCCCCGGGCCAGAGCCCGGGGGTCCTCCGGCCACCACTGCTGCTCCCCCTGCGGGCCCGGCACCTCTAGTTCTGGGGACTGCCCACCCTGGAGCCTTTTCTCCAAGCGCCCCACCTTGAAAGCCACCTTCCCGTTTGGCTTGGGGTCCTGAAACTTCCAGCTAACTCCCTTGTTTAGGATGTGGGCCCCCAGCCCCGCCCTGTAAGAACGTGGGCCCCAAGGGCAGAGGCGGCCATGACTCTCCAGCTGAAGCTCACGGCCAAGGCCGGGTCGGCCTCAGCAGGCCTGGCCTGTGCTGGGGTCACAAACCCTTGTCCAATGAATGAAGCGATGATGCACAAACAGGGGCTGTGCTGACCGGCCTCTGAGCACCAGGAACTCTGGGGCCCTGCGCAGGCTCCGAGCCATCCAGCCACAGCTGCAAAGAGCTGTCCTCACACACAGCCCTCAGCACAAAGGGCCGTCAGCAGACGTCACTCAGCAGCCCCGCAGGGGTTTGCGGCCCTTAAAATCCATAAAACGCTTGTGCAAAACCTAATACCAAGTTTTCAAAAACCTGGGTGTTTGTCTAGGTGGGGATGGAGGAGGCCTGAATTTCTTCCCACGGGCAAGCATCTTCAGGGCCTGTCGGCCGCACGAAGGTCAGGCCCAAACCCCCGGCGTGATCAGCCAGTGGAGGATAATGCAGACACAGGTCCCACCAGCTTGGTGACCCTGACGATGGCCCGGGTGGCCCCGGAGAGTCAGAGAGCGGGAGGGCTGGGAGGGCCCGGTGTGAGCTGCCACCCCGTCTTCTGTGACCTGGGATCATGCCCACGGCCTGGAGAGCTCCCGACGGCGCAGGGAATGGCCCCGGGGACCTGCGCACAGGGACATAGGTCGCACGGCTCTTGTAAACCACATGGACACACAGCTGCACACACACGCTCACAAATACCAGGTAAACGTGCGGCACTCTTCGCTGGGGAGCCGCGTGGCCGGTGCTGCTCATGGACGTTCTGACTTCTCCTGAACACCGCCCTCCCCTGTCCACCCCGATCACAGCTGGCAGATGAGTCTGGCGCGGACAGGGATGCTGGCTGACAATTGTGTTCGCGCGAACAAGACACATCGGGTACACGGGGGAGACACGCATCTGGGCCCCATGCGCTGGTCGCAGACAAGGGCCTCCCCTGCCGAAGGGCAGGACAGCCTTCTGCCGGCGGGGGAGGGGGCGGGGTGGGGAGTCTCCTCGGCTCTTCTGCGCCGCTCACAGCGAGTGGCTGCACACGTCACACCCGGGGTTCCTCCATCCCTCGATGAAGCCCAGACAATCAACAAAACAAGATGTGAAGCCCCGATTTGTGGCATCGGCCATTTCAGTGGCGTGGCTGCCCCCACCGTGGCCGTTTCCAAGCCTCCAAAGAGATGTGCAGGCACGAGCGTGTGGTTGGGGCCGGTGCTGTGGGCACCATCACCCAGGATTTCCACCTTCCGGACACGAAGGACGCAAACCACTCGGAACCACACCCACGAATAAAAGCAGTGACGTTAATTCAGCAAGGCGGGATCGTAGTCAGACACCCCTGCTTCGAATTCACCTAACTGTACGTTCACAGGCTTGCGTTTTTATTACGGGCCAGCTCCCCAAATCCCTGCAACGCTAACAATGCCAGCAAGCTGGTAGGGCCGGTGCAGGCTGGTAGGGGCCGGGACCATCCAGAACAGGCCGGTAGGGGCTGGGACCATCCAGAACGGGCCGGTAGGGGCTGGGACCGTCTGGTACGGGCTGGTAGGGGCTGGGACCGTCTGGTACGGGCTGGTAGGGGCTGGTGCCCAGTACACGTGTCCTGCTCCCTCTGCCTCACGCTGTTGCAGGCACACAAGAATGAGGCTCAGGAAACACCAGGGGACTCAGTGCTCCCACTCACTCTTCTTTCCCCGCAGGCCTCGGGGACAGAGGCATGAAACAGAAGCGAAGGTCAAAATGCAAAGTTTGAGTCCCCGAGAGAGCCAAAGGGACCAAAGACAGTCCCGGAGGTGGGACCCAGAGCGCGTGCTCACTGGGCCTGGACAGCGGAACGGAGCCAGACCCCACCCACCACCCTCCCCAGCCCAGCCCCCTCGGGTTCCCAGAGGAGGCGCCAAGAGCCCTGGAACCCCGCCAGGGACACTCCTGCTGTCCGAGGCATTCCCAGCCACCGGGGGACCACCCCACTCTTCCCACCTCTGGTTCGACACCCCCTGCCCGTCCAGCCGAGCGGCTCCCGCCCTCCGTGAGGCCACCCCCCTCGGGCGCCCTGCGGCACGGTCGTGCACACACCAGCCACAGCTGAGGGGGCGCAGTCAGGGGACATGCGCCTGTCCGGGGCAGTTCCCACCAGGGAGCCCGCTGGGAGCGGTCTGCCTGCTGATCCTCTCCGCACCATCGAGGCATGAGCGCAGCGGTCCCGGGGGCCCAGAGCAAGACGCCACCTGCCACGCTGCGTGACCCTGTGTGGGTCACACCGCCTTCCCCGCGCCTGGTCTTTGGTTCTGAAAGCGCGCTGGAGGTCGTCCCTCTCCCGCGGGCTGCCAGGGATCACGTTCAGCTGTGCGTGGAAGGATCCCATCATCATTACCTGGCGAGCAGCAGTAATGAGGACAAGACTCTAGATCCTACAAAATATCATTCTCCCCGCATGCCGTCACTTGCCCCTTGGGGCGCCGGGGTGGTGACCCTGCCTGACAGATGGGGGACGCTGGGGTAAGAGGGTCCAGGACACTCAGACCCCCCTCCCCCCACCAACAGCTTCCAAACCCTCCACAGATGGGGAAGGAAGGGCCGGTGGGTGAACAGAGCCTGCGGGCAGTGGGAAGCAAGGGCCACGGTGCCCAGAACCCTGAGGGAGGGTTCAGACCCCACCCCGGGGGCGGGGGGGGGCAGGCGTCCAATTGAGAAAGGGTGCAACACCCCCGGGCCGGTGCTCCAGCACCAAGCCTCGGCCTTGCCACCTGCCCTGCACAAACCGGGCCCATGCCCTCTGACCCCAGCTGGGGATGGCCCCAAGGATCAACAGTGAGGTGTACAGAGGCAGGCCAGCAGGTCAAGCCCAACCCTCCCGGTCTTTAAAGTGGAGAAAGAGCACCACGTGTCACAGGTGTGAGCTGGGCCCATCTGAGGACCCGCCTCCAGGCCTTTCGGCCTCAGCCCAGACACACACCTGAAGAAGAAGCCCCAGGTGGGGGCTGGGAGCACCTGCTACTGAGTGTTCACAGGGCCCCAGCACAAGGGAGGACAAACCCTCAGCACTGTGCTTTTACTGTCCCCAGGCCTCCTGTGCACCCCAAAACCTGTGCAGGGCCCCAGATCACAGGCAAGAGCAACAAACTCCCCCATCACAGGCGTCCTATGTCCCGATCACAATGCTGAGAGGAAAGAACTCCTGTTAAACCAACTGACGGAGGGGAAACTGAGGCTCTGGGAAGAAGCATAAGAGAGAAGTGGCACATCAGAAACAGAAACCAACCTGCTGGACTCCAGAGCCTATGCCTGCCCTAACCCCAGACAGACCCAGCCATCCCACCCTCCCCAGCACATGCCTCTATTAATATATCCCTCGCTGTATGACAGCTCCCAGACTGCTCTGCCTAGCATACTGAGTAGGGAGCATGGCAGAGTGGCCACGCTGATGTTTATTTAAACAAGATAAAGCTAGCAAGAAACCTAACATTTAGGAGCAGCTAGACAAACACCTCCATGTCACGTAAGAAAATAGAATAAGCTCCTAGAAATGCACACAAATTCATTTCAATTTCTCTCCATCGTTCTTTGCAACCAGGACCTGAGCAGATCCAGCCAATAAGACAGCTGGTAGGAAACACCTTCTAAATTCCGGGCACCAGGCATGACTTCCTGCCATGGCCCCGGCCCAAGTTCCTGAAAGCAGAAAGGGGTGTGGCTCGCAGCTGTCTGAAAATAGGCTGCTCTCCAAAGGCAATGCACCATTAAGATGCTGCAACAGACGAGGCGTGGGGCCGGACGAGCCTGTTCTGCAAGGGGCCAGGTAGGAAATGTCAGGTTTGGCGGGCCGCACAGCTGTCCCAACTTCTCGGCTCTGCGGTATCACAAAATGGGCGTGGCTCTGGGCCAATCAAACAGTATTTACAAAAGCAGGTGGCAGCGGACTAGGTTTGGCCCGTGGGCCACGCTCCACTGTCCCTGGTCCTACGGCGACAGATGCCCAGTGGAACTCTCAGAAAGGTCACAACACTTACTGGCCCACTAACACGGAACCTGGGCCCTGGCTCAGCACTGGGCGCCACGCCCCCACCCAGTCTTCTTAAGGAAAGGGGTGAGGGGCCAGGTGCCCTCCATGGTCAGGCTGGGGCAGCCTGGACAGTCCCTAAGCTCCCTGGGGCCAGAAGCATCTCAGTGAGGGAAACCGACCCGTCTCCGTCCACCCGAGTCGTGGGCCAGGGGCTTCCCCCACATCCCCTGTAACCCATCCGAGGCCGGGGAGCTGCAAGGAGAGCCAGCTGGGAACAGCACGGGTGGAAGGCGCTGCAGGGCCACCCTAGGGTCTCTGGCCAGTGCCTCTCACTTTGCAGTGACAAAGAGCACAACAAACAAGCCCTCATGACACCAGGAGCCAGCCCCGGGCCCACCCCTGCCTGGAACACCCCAATCCATGCTCCGTGGCTGTGCACTGCCCCCCTCCCAGCACTCAGCTCAACCACTCCAGACCCAACACAGCCGACACCTGGGCTCACCTGGCCGTCACCTGGCCATCGCCCCGCCATCACCTGGCTGTCACCTGTTTCTAGCAGCCAGTCAGGGAGTGGGTGGGTGAGGTGCATTTTAAAGACCTTCCGGGTCCCCAGGGAAATCCAGCACCAAGGTAAAACCCACAGCTTGAAACAGCCCCTCAGGCGGAAAGAGCTTCTGTGCGCAGCCAAACCACCTGCCCGGAGGAGGCCACTTTGTTTTTACTATTTTATCTCAGCCCAGCCCAGGCCCGGGGCTCCCCGCCACGCCCCCCCCAGTCTCTCCCCACCCCAGGCCAGGCCCCAGGATATTTACAAGCCTCCCCAGGGTGTCAAGCACCTCATGCCACAAAAGGTTTTCTGTGTTTAAAACAACACACAGCGAGGAGGAACCCACATTTCCTGCTCAGCAGGCCAAGACAGGAACACAAACTAAGCCGGGAGAAGGCAGGACAGCGGAGGGGCTGGCTGGCGCTTGGCAGCCCTCCCTCCACCGGCCTCTGCTACAAAACTCACATCCAGCACAAAAGAAAAAAAAATCAAAACAAAACCAAAAAAATTAAAAAAAACAAAACAACCCCACACCCAAATCCTCAAAGTTGTCTTTGCACCTGCCGCCCAGATAACCGCCGAGCTCCAGGGCTGCTGCCGGACAGTCTGGTCTCTACTCGGGATGGGCCTCTACAGTCCTGGCCGGCCTGCTGGCAGGGGGGCTCTGCAGGCCGAATGAGCCAACTGCATATCAGCTCCAGCACTGGCCACGGGGCCTCGAGCTTACACCCTCACACCCACGCAGCAGGGGTCACAAGATAGAGGCTACCGAGGTGAGGGTCCAAGTCACCGCAACGACCGAGCCGGTCGACTGGTGTTTAATGAGCAGCTACTATGCACCAGATGCGGTCCAGTGTGGGAATGCAGAGGAGGCAAGACGGCAGCCCAGGCGCTTCCTGGCCATGGGAAGGAGGAGCCGGGTGAGTGGGGAACTGGAGGCCACGGGCCAGGGCAGGCTGCTCCGAGCCGCAGCAGCCAGCCACGGGCTGCAGACGGAGACACCCAGGGAAACGGAGCAGCACGGAGCCTCCCAGCAGGATGGGCAGAGAAAACAGTGGGGCCGTAGGAAGCAGAGGAGGGTGGGCGAGGGGCTTGGTCCACTGCACAGGGAGCCACAGTGACACGGCCCGTGGGCTTCACGCCTTCCCGCCCCCATCCAATCCCCGCCTGCCCGCCTCTGGGAGACTGGAGGCCTGGCTCCCGCACGCCTGTGTCTGGGCCAGGTCGGCACGAAGGACTCCGTGAACACAACTGCTGTGACTCTGGGGTCGCCCCGTCAGAGGGACTCGCAGGCATGACTGGGTGGAAGACAGAGGCCAGGGCACAGGACGGTCCCCGTCACTCCCGCCTGCCCCCCGGACAGCTCACGGACCTGCCGGGGGCCCCAGAGCAGGCTGGCTCAGGGCCGTCCGTTCGCCGGATTCCCAAGGAAACACTCGGAAGATAAACACAGGACCAGAGGACCCAGCAGCCCCGCTTCTGGGGCTACACTCAAGGACCAGCACCCGGGGCTCGAAGACACACGGGGGGACGCACAAGCGAAATGCGGTCCATGCGCACGGCGGCGTTTGGCCCGGCTCAAGAACAAGGGCGATTCTGACCCGGCTGCGGTGCGGACGAGCCTGGAGGGCGCGGTGCCCAGTGACGCGAGCCAGTCGCAAAGGGGCAAAGTCTGCGGATTCCACTCAGATGCTCCCCGGAGAGTCGCGTCCACAGAGACGGAGACGGAAAGCTGACGGGGCACCAGGGAGGGCGGAGGGGGGTGGAGGGTCCTGTTCCGTGGGGACAGAGTTTCGGTGTGGGAAGGGGACAGACTTCTGCAGATGGACAGCATGATGGTCTCATGCAACGTAAATGTCGCTAACGCCACCAAACTGTACACCCGAGAGTGGTTCCAACGGTATGTCTCACATAATACAGGCTTTACCGCATTTATAAAGCACGTTACATAGCTCAGGCCGCATATTTCAGCACGGGTATATTTAAATACACAAGGGGACACATGGCCCGAGCAAAATGCTCTAATCTATAAACCTAATGGGCTTCCCCTAAGAAAATTAGAAAAATTTTTTCTGGAGATTCTGGAGAAAGCAAAACAAGCTAAGTCTCAGGTTTATAAGGAAAAATAGACACACTGAATAACCTGGAAAATTCTGGAAAGCACGAGTGAGGTGGGTGACCAGCCGTACCGCGTAACAGAACGCGAGCAGCCCCAGCCGGTGCGCAGCGTGGGGCCGGCGCGTCACAGAGAGCGGGGCCGCGGGACACTGGAGCACACGGAAGCCCCCCAGCCCCCCGCAGGGCCACGCGGCGGTTCCCAGCACTGGAGGACGCACGCCGTCCAGCAAAGAGCTGGACTACACCAGTAGCTGTGCGGGGAAAGACGAGGCCGAAGCCACACCCCACACCTTCCCCGACGACACGGGAAGGAGCCCTGGGACCACAGGGGAGGGTCCGGGACCTCGGGCCGGACGGGGCCTTCCCACACAAGACGTGAAGCACGATGCAAACACACGTTACTTCCAGAACAAATTACTGCAAGGCACGAACCTCCGTCAGCAGCCAAACAAACAATAATCCAGGAGAAAATGTTTGCAGCACGTACTACAAAGGATTAATTTGTCCGACGTTCATAAACAGCCCAGTGGAAAAATGGGCAAAAGAAGCAGACGGCTCCCAGAAAAGGCAAACAAACAGTTCTTAAACATACGGAAAGACAATCCTCACTTATAAAGACAGAAACACACATTGAGATTACACCGAGAAGCCCTTTTCCCTAATAGCCTGGCGGTCACGCAGCGCGTGGGCCTGAGGGCCAGGGAGCAGGGTCCCCGACTGGGAAAGAGGCGCACGGGCCCATTTTGCAACACCCCGTAACGGCCCTATTTCATTTCCAGGAACCTCTCACACTTGCAAAAGGGTGTCCAGGCAAGGTCATTTCACTGCCATGTTGTTTCTGGAAGAGCAGAAAGAGGCTGGACGCACCCTCCCGTCCACCCGTGGGGGACAGCCACACGTGGGACCCCCTCACCATCTGAACAAGAAGTGAGGACCCCCCCCACGTCCTGCTGGAGACCTCGCAGCCTGGGCTGACGGCCACCTGCCCGTGAGTGCAAGCCAGAAGCTGTGAGAGGAGGGGGGAGGGGG
>LNAC01002368.1:595-16424 GCA_002007465.1 Ailurus styani | reverse complement strand
AAAGCACAAACCCTCCCCAATGTCCATAACCCATCCACCCTTTCCCTACCCTCCCACCCCCACTAACCCTCAGTTTGTTTTGTGAGATTAGGATTCTCTTATAGTTTGTCTCCTTCCCCATCCCATCTGGTTTCAATATTTTTCCCTCCATACCCCACACAACCCCTCACCCTTCCCCTCAAGTTCCTCATATCAGAGAGATCATATGATAATTGTCTTTCTCTGATTGACTTATTTTGCTCAGCATAATACCCTCTAGTTCCATCCACGTCGTTGCAAACGGCAAGATTTCGTTTCTTTTGATAGCTGCATAGTATTCCATTGTATATATATACCACCTCTTCTTTATCCATTCATCTGTTGATGGACATCTAGGTTCTTTCCATAGTTTGGCTATTGTGGACATTGCTGCTATAAACATGCAGGTGCATGTGTAAGGGCAAGATTCCTGCCAAGAGAATTAATGTACACATTGAGCATATTAAACACTCAAAGATCTGAGACAGCTTCCTGAAGTGTGTGAAGGAAAATGATCAGAAAAAGAAGGAAGCCAAAAAGAAAGGTACTTGGGTTCAACTGAAAAGTCAGCCTGCCCCACACAGAGAAGCACACTTTGTGAGAACCAATGGAAAGGAGCCTGAACTGCTGGAACCCATTCCCTATGAATTCATGGCATGATACATGTAAAGAAAACAAAAGACCTCAAGACTGTAAAAATGGGGTGCCTGAGTGGCTCAGCGGATTAAAGCCTCTGCCTTGGTTCATGTTATGATCTTAGTCTGGGATCTCTGGTTCACACTCAGCTGGGAGACTGCTTCCTCCTCTCTCTCTGCTCATCTCTCTGCATACTTGTGATCTGTCCTCTCTGTCTCTGTGTCCAATAAATAAATAAAATCTTTTAAAAAAGTACCGTCGTCATTTTTCATGGAGCTGTAACAAACATTCTTTTTTATTATTATTATTATTTGCCCCAGGTGTACAGGTCTGTGAATTGCAACAAACATTCTTAAAATTTGTATGGAACCAGAAAATACCCTGAGTAGACAGAGTAATGCTGAAAAAAAGAAAACCAAAGCTTGGGGCATCACAATGCCTGACTTCAAGCTACATTACAAAGCTGTGATCATAAAGACAGTATGGTGCTGGCACAGAAAAAGACATGGAGATCAATGGAAAAGAATAGAGAACCCATAAATTGACCCTCAACTCTATGATCAACTAATTTTTGACAAACCAGGAAAGACTATCCAATGGAAAAATACAGTCTCTTCAATTAATGGTTCTGGGAAAATTGGAGAGCCACATGCAGAAAAAAAATGAAACTGGACCATTCTTTTACAACGTCCACAAAAATAAAATCAAAATGTATGAATTACCTCAATGTGAGACAGGAATCCATCAAAATCCTAGAGGAGAACACAGGCGGCAACCTCTTTGACCTTGGCTGCAGCAATCTCATGCAAGACACATCTCTAAGGGTAAGGAAAACAAAATCAAAAACAAAACAAAACAAAAACAAAAACAAAAACAAAATCTTAGGGCTTCATCAAGATAAAAAGACTTCTACACAGCAAAGGAAAGAACCAACAAAACTAAAAGGCAACCTACAGAATGGGAGAAGATATTTGCATATGACATATCAGATAAAGGGCTGTTATCAAAGATCTATAAAGAATTTATGAAACACCCAAAAGCCAGCAATCCAGTAAAGAAATGGGAAGAAGACATGAACACTTCTCCAAAGAAGATATACAAATGGCCAACAGATACATGGAAAAGTGCTCCACATCACTTGGCATTGGAGAAATACAAATCAAAACCACAAGAAGATACCACCTTATACCAGTCAGAATGGCTAAAATTAACAAGACAGGAAACAACAAATACTGGCAAGGATGTGGAAAAAAGGGAACGCTCTTACACTGTTGGTGAGAAAGCAATCTTGTACAGCCACTCTGGCAAACAGTATGGAGGTACCTCAAGAAGTTAAACAGAGCTACCCTACAACCCAGGAACTGTACTACTTGGTATTTACCCTCAAAGATACAGATATAGTGAAAAGAAGGTGTACCTGCACACCAATGTTCATAGCAGCAATAGCCAAATTGTGGAAGAGCCAGGGTGTCCTTAACAGATAAATTGTTAAAGAAGATGTAGCTTGTATATACAATGGAATATTACTCAGCCATCAGAAAGGATGAATTCCTACCAATTACATTGACATGGATGGAACTAGAGGGTATTATGCTAAGTAAGATAAGTCAATCAGAGAAAGACAATGATTGTATGGTTTCACTCATATGTGGAATATAAGAAATAGAGCAGAGGATCATAGAGGAAGAGAGGGAAAACTGAATGAGAAAAAATCAGAGAGGGAGACAAACATGAAAGACTCTTGACTTTGGGAATCAAACTGAGGGTTGCTGGAGGGGAGGTGGGTTGGGGAATTGAGTAACCGGATGATGGGAATTGAAGAGGGCATGTGATATGATGAACACTGGTGTCATGCACAACTGATGAATTATTGAGCAGTACATCAGAAACTAATGATGTATTATATGTTGGCTAATTGATTTTAAATTAAAAAAATAAAATCAGAGTGGGCTCTGCAAAAAGAAGTCAGAGCATGTGGCTGGGACAATGACCACATCTGCCACAGAGGCTATTTCTCAAATCCAAAGGAGAAATCACTTTGCCTTGGAATTAAATGGTGAAGCAGTGATTAAAACAGAAGTGTGGAGGGTTGCCGGGTAGCTCATTTGGTTAAGCATCTGCCTTAGACCGAGGTCACAATCACAGTGTTCTGGGATGGAGCCCTGTGTCTGGCTCCCTGCTCAGTGTGGAGTCAGTTTCTCACTCTCCCTCTGCCCCTTTCCCTGCTCATGCTCTCTCTCAAATAAATAAATAAAATTTTGTTAAAAAGAGAGAGAAGTGAGGAATAAAGTTCTGACACATGCTACAACATGGATGAAATTTGAAAGTACCATGCTAAGTAAAATAAATTAGATGCAGGAAAGCTAGTTAGATTCCACTTAGATTAAGTACTTAGAATAGGCAAATTCTGGGCGCCTGGGTGGCTCAGTGGGTTAATGCCTCTGCTTTCGGCTCAGGTCATGATCTCAGGGTCCTGGGATCGAGGCCCGCATCGGGCTCCCTGCTCGGCGGGGAGCCTGCTTCCCCCTCTCTCTCTCTGCCTGCCTCTCTGCCTCCTTGTGATCTCTCTCCCTCTGTGAAATAAATAAATAAAATCTTTAAAAAAAAAAAAAAGAATAGGCAAATTCTTACTTACTCACCAGGTTACCAGAGCCTGGGGAGAAGAGGAATGGTGAGTTATTTCTTAATGAATGCAGACTTTATGTTTGGCATAGTGAAAAAGCTTTAAAAATAAATAGTGGTAATGATGGTACAACATTGTAAATGTAACTAATTCTACTGAATTATACACTTAAGATGGCTAAAATGGCAAATTTTATGTTGTATATATTTTACAACAATTTTAAAAATTAATAATATCAAAAACCATTGAATTGTACAATCTAAATGAGTGAATTGTGCGATATGTGAATGCTATCTCAAAAAAGCTGTTTTTTCCTTTTTGTAAGAGAAAGGGACATTAAGAGAATCAGAGTATGAGTTAAGCTCATGGCACTGACAGAGGGATTGGATGTTGTGGGTGAGAGACAGAGACATAAAAGATAATGGCTGGGCACGATGGGAATGCTATACCAGCTGCACTGTTCTAACCAGCTGCTTAAGCTAAACTGGTTGGAAACTGCCCACTATCATTGGTCAAATGTCTTCTTCAAATTTGGAGGTGCACAGAAGACTTGCCACAGGAAGGGTGGGAAACTTAGGCAATTACAAAGTTTAATGACTTCAGTTTCTATTCCCAGGCACACCCTTAACAGAAAGGTCACTGAAGCTCTTAGGTCAATTGTGATGTGCTACATTCCAGAAAGCTGGGCACCTTCAGGTCTCAGCCCCTCCTTTTCTTTCTTTCTTTTTTTTTTAATTTTTTTATTCTTTGCCCCAGGGGTACAGGTCTGTGAATCATCAGGCTTACACCTTTCACAGCATTCACCAAAGCACAAACCCTCCCCAATGTCCATAACCCATCCACCCTATCCCTACCCTCCCACCCCCCAGTAACCCTCAGTTTGTTTTGTGAGATTAGGAGTCTATTATGGTTTGTCTCCTTCCCCATCCCATCTGGTTTCATTATTTTTCCCTCCCTACCCACCATGACCCCCTACCCTGACTCTCAAGTTCCTCATATCAGAGAGATCATATGATAATTGTCTTTCTCTGATTCACTTATTTCACTCAGCATAATGCCCTCCAGTTCCATCCACGTCATTGCAAACCACAAGATTTCATTTCTTTTGATAGCTGCATAGTATTCCATTGTATATATATACCACCTCTTCTTTATCCATTCATCTGCTGATGAACATCTAGGTTCTTTCCATAGTTTCAGCCCCTCCTTTTCAATCAACTTTTCACCAGAGCACAAAATACACTCATAAACAATCAAGGTCTGCAGCTAGAAGGTAGTAAGGAGGATATACACACCCAGACCCAGCCTACTGGGCAATATACACAGCTGCCATTTCCCTTCTGTGCCTATAGATCTGGGAGCTGGGCAAGAACATCATTCTCAACTGACTTGACTTTTTTATTTTTATTTTTAAAGAAAGTCTGCTTTAGCTTATTGCATTTGGTTAAGTCAATAAAACTACATTTTACTTGATCTTTCTCTCATCAGCTGAGGTTGTAAAGTCATATGTAAGTCAAGCTAAAAGTGTCACCAGTCACATGATCTCGAATCACATCTCATTGAACCAATACTATTTCTCCATTCACTTAATTCCTAGGCAAAGTTCTCTGTTTCAAAGAATGATGCCTTTATTCAATCACATGTTGAGACTGTGACAATGCTACAGAAAGACAAATGGTGAAACTGTGTAATGGGCCAGATGGCTGAGGGGGTAACCCAGCCAGAAACTGGCCCTTTGTATGCATGCAGAAATCCCACAGGGCAGCACACCTTTTCACCTGCAAGGAGGCAGTCTTGTTTTTTTTTTTTTTTTAAGATTTTATTTATTTACTTATTTATTTATTTATTTATTTATTTATTTATTTATTTATTTATTTATTTGACAGAGAGAAAGACGACTACAGAGGGAACACAAGCCAGAGGAGAGGGAGAAGCAGGCTTCCCACTGAGCAGGGAGCCCAATGTGGGGCTCAATCCCAGGACCCTGGGATCATGACCTGAATAAAAGGCAGGCGCTTAACGACTGAGCCACCCAAGTGTCCTGGAAATCTGATTTTTATCCTGCCCTCATAGAGCCAATAAACATTATCCCTGGTGTAGACCTTGAAAATATCTAGTTCAGCATCTGCATTTCCCTTATTTTCACCCCAGAGAGACTTGATGACTTCTTGAGGTCACACAACCATTAGGTGTAGCTAGGGTAGACTCCTGGACTCCTTGTTCTCATTCCACTGTTTTTTCCCTTTCATCACACTGAATTTAATTGCCAACAAAGACTCCCCAGTTGAACCCAGGGTTATGAAATCATAATGAACTTTGGCAGAATAAGTAAAATATGACAACCAGGTATAATTGCCCATATATATGCAGTGGGCGCTCTGTGCCAGATGACTGTGCAACCCTGCCTGCTAAACCTACATGTGTGGGAGCAGTGGGGGTAAAAATTTTGACCCTTTATGTCTGAATGTTTCCTTTATCCAGAAGGGCAGATGAGAGGGAAACATAGGGCAAAGGACAAGTGGAGGAAATCTGATCAGGATAGGTTGCCAAGAATTAGTAAAAGAGAAACTGGCTGGCAAGTATGGGTAGGAAGATGTCCTGAGCCTGTGGTTCATGAGCTGGTTTTACCCCAGCTGCACTTCAGGACTATTAATCACCTCCACAAAGTTTGGCTTAAATATGTCTATAAACATGTGTCATGTGAACAACTATGTGCTGAAAGCTGACTTAATTTGCAAATTTCCAACTTGTCCAAGTATTCAAATATGCTTTTCACCAGTTATTTAAAACCCCAGCCAATCCTGGCATCTCCCCCCATAATGGCAACTATGGCATGTAATCATCACACATAAAAGGGCACACACTGCAGTGGTCACCTCCCACCCACCCCCCTTCTCCATTTTCTGTGACAGGTAGGTGGGTATGGGAGAAACTTACATATTTCTTTGCCACATACAGTGAGAATTACTCATTAACCTGCAAAATCATCTTTGTAGGTTTCATTCGTTCATCATCATAACTTAATGTGGTTGAGAATAGGCTAGTTCTCCAGGCTGGTTAATGTCATCATTGTGGAAAGGACTACCAAAAAATTTAAGGGTCAGGAGGGATATTAGGGAAGTCCTGACACCATGTTGGGAGAACCAATGGGCAGCCATCTGGGACTTCTTGAGTCTTAAGGCACAGAGCAGAGAAAGTAGTCAAGAGCAGGAGCCAAACATTCTCCTTGATCTTCCTCATCAACCTCAGTTCTATCCACTCTTTTTTTTTACTTATTTATTTGACAGAGAGAGAGAGAGAGAGAGAGAGAGAGAGAGAGAGAGAGAGAGAGAGAGAGATCAGATCATAAGTAGGCAGAGAGGCAGGCAGAAAGAAAGGAGGAAGCAGGCTCTCCGCTGAGCAGGGAGCCCGATGCGGACCTCGATCCCAGGACCCTGGGATCATGACCTGAGCTGAAGGCAGAGGCTTTAACCCACTGAGCCACCCAGGCGCCCAGTTCTATCCACTCTTGAAGCTGCAGCTTACACCCCTCCTTCCAGGAAGTTTTCTGTAACTATCCAGCCCATTTGATGGTCTCTTTTTGGAATCCCTATGTTCTTAAGAGTTTGAAAGTTAAATTAAGTTAAATCCAGAAACCATTTATTATTTTATGAGCACTAATAATGTGGTATTTGTCTTCAGAGTGGTTCATTCCAGATTGGGATGGGAACTGAAGGAGATAAAGCCTACAAAATGCAGCTGTAAGTGTTGCTAACATAGTCAGAGATGGGATGGGCTTTACAAAGGATGGACTTTCCAGAGTCTGTGACACTGAATGGGAGATGTCTCTTTTGCCTTCTCCTTATGGTAGGGTTCTAAAGTTAAAATAATGGCTTTTCAAGATTACTTTTAAAACTCTTAGAAAGATGCTGTGCTAGAGACCAAAGTACTCTCACAGTGAACCTCTGAAGCTAACTTCCCCCCAGCACTGGGACAGATCTGCTTCCTCAGCTGGCTTATGTTTTAGGAAACATGTTATATGAAAAATTGGCATTGTTAATTATCAGAGTCACAATCAGTGATGTGAGATACTCGTATCTAGAGGCACATGAGACCAATCTGAATTGGAAAAATAGGTCCATGGCTCCTGCTCTCTCTTTACCTGGGAAAATTCTCACTGGAGGTCATAGCCACAATTGTCAGTAGTATTTAACCTGTTTTTATTTTTTTTCTCTCACTCTCCTGCTCTCACACTCTCTCAATTAAAATTTGCACCTAAACTTTTTGTGCTTGACTTCTTTGTCCAGATCTATATAAGGTCCACCTGTGCATGTCTGTCCCACCTCCCAGTCATATTTATACAGAAACAGTTCTGTCTCTGGAATGTTTGTTGGCTAACTGCAAACATTTTGGGAGTAAGAGGAAGTCTTCTCCCAATCTGTATCCCACTCAGCGTGCACATAGTCCAAAGCACAGAGCAAGGGCCCAACACATTCTTGTTAGTGAGATCCTCCTGGTTCAAGAGCTTTCTGAGGTACTTCTCTAATCATTAGACAGAAAAGCATCCAAAGCCTTTTCTGGAGATTTTTCCTCACCACAGCTCAGCTCTGCAGCCTCCACTGAAGAGCACAAATAAACATATGTGCTTTGTCCTTCTGTGTGGAAGGCTGACTAATGTCATCCCCCCCTTTCCTGTAACATGAGTCCCAACTGGTGCAATGTTTCTGAACACTCAGGACTCACCTAGCCAGACTGTTCCCCATCTCAAACAGGTTTCCTGAAGAAAGGACCAAGGGAATGAAGCAGGGCATAGATAGCCATCATGCCACCACGTCCTGGTATTAGGGGAGGTCAAGGAAAAAGAGGGATCACAAATGCCACATGATTTCACTCATACATGGAATTTGAGAAACAAAGAACAAACTGAAAAAAAGGCAAACAAAAAAACAGACTTAAATACAGAGAACAAATTGGTGATTGCCAGAGGGGAGGTAGATAGGAGAATGCATGAAGTAGCTAACGGGGATTAAGAGTACACTTGTCTCATATCAGTGAGATCATATGATAATTGTCTTTTTCTGATTGACTTATTTCACTTAGCCTAATACCATGAGGAATTTGAAAAACAAGACAGAGGATCACAGGGGAAGGGAGGGATAAATGAAACAAGATGAAACCAGAGAGGGAGACAAACCATAAGAGACTCTTAATCTCAGGAAAAAAATTGAGGGTTGCTGGAGGGGAAGGGGGTGAGAGGGATGGAGTGGGTGGATGATGGACATTGGGGAGGGTATGTGCTATTGTGAGAAAAAAAATAAAATGAATTGGAAGTGATTTAAAAAAAATAAAAATAAATATGGGCCCTAACAGGGGGGGAAAAAAGTACAATTGATGAGCACGGAGAGATGTATAGAATTGTTGTATCACTATATTGTGTACCCAAAACTAATATAATACTGTATGCTAATTGCACTTGAATTAAATAAATAGATAAAAATTTTAAAAATAAATTTAAAAGTGGGATGGGAAAGATGGGAGAACTTAAGGGGAAAATTTCTGAACAGATTTTCCTAACTTACTTTTACATAGGTTTGAATAGACACTTCTGAGTCAAAGCTTAGTTTCCTCCAACCCTCACATTACAGCCAAATTAAATTATAAAGAGGAAAGTCATTGAACCTGTCAGTTTTTCTGTTCTATAAAGTGGGAATAGTACACAGGATGGTTTTAAAGACTAAACAAGGGCGTCTGGGTGGCTCAGTGGGTTAAAGACTCTGCCTTTGGCTCAGGTCATGATCCCAGGGTCCTGGGATCAAGGCCCGCATTGGGCTCTCTGCTCCTCAGGGAGCCTGCTTCCTCCTCTCTCTCTGCCTGCTTGTGATCTCTCTCTCTGTCAAATAAATAAATAAAATCTTAAAAAAAAAACAAAGACTAAACAAAATGTTAAATGCATGGCCAACTGTAAAGTTGACAAATACTGTGGGCAAAGTCACCTTCTAGAAGAGACATTAAGAAAAGCAAGAAAGAGCCCTGCCACAGGAGGTAGTTGGTGCAGTATCTAAGAAAACAACCTGGGATTCAGAAAGAGCTGGGCACAACCTACCCAGGAGGAATCTGGTATACCTGTTTCTGCCTGAACAGCCCCCATTGCTCTCCTGGTAACTTTCCTAGGAGCAGGCACTCCCTTTTCTTCTACCAGTCCATGTATTTGAGTATGGGGGGATGTCATAAGTTGTCCTGTGCCCCAGTCCTAGGACTTCCCCATTATGTAAGCAAATAAATGTCTTTTTGGTTAAGCCTGTTAGTGATGGACCCAAGTCACTGGTTATCAGGGGTTCTCTCTAACACAGTGTACTTTGAAAAGTCATGGTATGCAGGGTGGGGCCAAATCAGCTAAGACCTTGCATGTCAAAAGGACTGCACTAAGTGAGCACAGAGACCTTGCCAAGCATGAAGAATTCTATGAATTTGCTCCACCAGATGTTTTCAAATCCTTCTCAGACTGACTGGTTGGCTGAGAGAGATACAGGGATGCCCATGCTGACATATGCATTCACATCATCTCATTTCTGTCTTTCTCTCAGACAGTCTAAGGGAACCAATAAAAGTCCAGGGAAAATGTTAATACAGCATGTTCTTGGATGATTCACACTGGGTCTCCAGAGTTAAGGTGTCTCTGACAAAGGAGCCCAATGTTTCAAGCCTCTTGTCTTACTAGGAGAAGAAAGACAACTTCTTGCTTCAGTAGTTGCAGAGATTCTGCTGATATGCCAAATGGTTACATATGAAAAGATGGGCAACCATAAGCATTTCTGATTGTGAAATCCTCTGCCATGACTGCAAGATAGAGAGACTATTTCAGAGGGAATAATGACCCATAAGACAGATTGTCTCATTACCTTCTGGGAACCTGGTCCATTCCGGGCAAAAACCTATTCCATTTTCAACTCTTGCCATCAAATCTCCTGGGCCATTGATATCAATCACAGTAGTTCTGGGTTTCAATATAACAGGCACCAGCTACCTTGAGTTTTTCTTCCCTAACTCTGCTACATTTCATTTCCAACCTGCTACAAACCAAAGAGGGACTTTTATCAAGCCATGTTTTATAACCACTTGGGATCATTGGAGGGGAAAATCAGCACTGTCATCTCATTGTACTTTCATAAACTGCTGCCATTTCTGTATGTGCTGAAGAATTGCATCCTTCAAGTTGGGAGTTTTAAAGGTCACATAAATGATTTATGTATTTTCCAGAATCAGTCCCCTTTAGTCCAGTCTGAACATATGGAAGGGAGAAAACTGAGAATTTGTTCAGATTCTGGAGGTTTCTTCTCAATTACCTTTCTTATGCATTATTTCTCTTGTCAAGAAAGCAGATTTGAAAGCTGCAGATAAGCAAGAAGCCTAAAAAAAAACACAGATGCTCACAAACATCCTTCACTCCAAGCTTGCTTTATAAGCACAGACATCAAGAAGACACTCCAAATTTTGGTTCTATGCCAGAGAAAGAGCATCCTCAGCTATCTAGAAATAAGGACTACTTCTTGGAAAAACTGATGTTTTTACAAGTCTCTCTCTCTTTTTTTTTAAGGAGGAGGGGGAAGGGCATATGGAGAGGGGAAGGGAGAGGTTTTTTGTTTTTTGTTTTTTGTTTTTTTGCCCCAGAGGTACAGCTCTCTGAATCATCAGGATTACTACTTTCACAGCATTCACCAAAGCACAAACCTTTCCCAATGTCCATAACNTCACCAAAGCACAAACCCTCCCCAATGTCCATAACCCATCCACCCTATCCCTACCCTCCCACCCCCCAGTAACCCTCAGTTTGTTTTGTGAGATTAGGAGTCTCTTATGGTTTGTCTCCTTCCCCATTCCATGTTTCATTATTTTTCCCTTCCTACCCCCCACAAGTACCCATGCTGCCCCTCAAGTTCCTCATATCAGAGAGATCATATGATAATTGTCTTTCTCTGATTCACTTATTTTGCTCAGCATAAAACCCTCTAGTTCCATCGACATTGTTGCAAACGGCAAGATTTCGTTTCTTTTGATAGCTGCATAGTATTCCATTCTAAATATATATACCACCTCTTCTTTATCCATTCATCTGCTGATGGACATCTAGGTTCTTCCATAGTTTGGCTATTGTGGACACTGCTTCTATAAACATTTGGGTATNCGTGCCCCTGAGGAACACTACCTTTGTGTCTTTAGGATAAATACCCAGTAGTGCGATTGCTGGGTCATAGGGTAGCTCTATTTTCAACTTTTTGAGGAACCTCCATACTGTTTTCAAGAGTGCTTGCATCAGCTTGCATTCCCACCAACAGTGTAGGAGGGTTCCCCTATCTCCGGATCCTCGCCAACATCTGTCATTTCCTGACTTGTTGATTTTAGCCATTCTGACTGGTGTGAGGTGGTATCTCACTGTGGTTTTGATTTGTATTTCCCTGATGCCGACTGATGTAGAGCACTTTCCCATGTGTCTCNTCATGTGTCTGTTGGCCATTTGGATGTCTTCTTTGGAGAAATGTCTGTTCATGTCTTCTGCCCATTTCTTGACTGGGTTATTTGTTTTATGGGTGTTGAGTTTGAGAAGCTCTTTATAGATTTTGGATACTAGCCCTTTATCTGATATGTCATTTGCAAATATCTTCTCCCATTCTGTCAGTTGTCTTTTGGTTTTGTTGACTGTTTCCTTTGCTGTGCAAAAGCTTTTAATCTTGATGAACTCCCAATAGTTTACTTTTGCCCTTCCTTCCCTTGCCTTTGGTGATGTTCCTAGGAAGAAGTTGCTGTGGTTGAGGTCGAAGAGGTTTGCTGCCTGTGTTCTCCTCGAGGATTTTGATGGATTCCTTCCTCACATTGAGGTCTTTCACCATTTTGAGTCTATTTTTGTGTGTGGTGTAAGCAAATCCAGTTTCACTCATTTTTCTGCATGTGGCTGACCAGTTTTCCCAACACCATTTGTTGAAGAGACTGTCTTTTTCCCACTGGACATTCTTTCCTGCTTTGTCGAAGATTAGTTGACCATAGAGTTGAGGGTCCATTTTTGGGTTCTCTATTCTGTTCCACTGGTCTATGTGTCTGTTTTTGTGCCAGTACCATACTGTCTTGATGATGACGGCTTTGTAATAGAGCTTGAAATCTGGAATTGTGATGCCGCCAACTTTGCTTTTTTTTTTCAACATTCCTTTGGCTATTCGGGGTCTTTTCTGGTTCCATATAAATTTTAGGATTATTTGTTCCATTTCTTTGAAATAAATTGCTGGTATTTTGATGGGGATTGCATTAAATGTGTAGATTGCTCTAGGTAGCATAGACATTTTCACAATATTTGTTCTTCCAATCCATGAGCATGGAATGTTTTTCCACTTCTTTGTGTCTTCCTCAATTTCTTTCATGAGTACTTTATAGTTTTCTGAATACAGATTCTTTGCCTCTTTGGTTAGGTTTATTCCGAGGTATCTTATGGTTTTGGGTGCAATTGTAAGTGGGATTGATGCTTAATTTCTCTTTCTTCTGTTTTGCTGTTGGTATATAGAAATGCAACCGATTTCTGTGCATTGATTTTATATCCTGACACATTACTGAATTCCTGTATGAGTTCGNGTGCTAGCAGTTTTGGAGTGGAGTCCTTTGGGTTTTCCACATAAAGTATCATATCATCTGCAAAGAGTGAGAGTTTGACTTCTTCCTTGCTGATTTGGTTGCATTTATTTGTTTTTGTTGTCTGAATTGCTGAGGCTAGGACTTCTAGTACTATGTTGAATAGCAGTGGTGATAGTGGACAGCCTTGCCGTGTTCCTGACTTGAGGGGAAAAGCTCTCAGTTTTTCTCCATTAAGAATGATATTCGCTGAGGGTTTTCATAGATGGCTTTGATGATATTGACCTATGTACCANGTTTTTCGTAGATGGCTTTGATGATATTGAGGTATGTACCCTCTATGCCTACACTATGAAGAGTTTTGATTAAGAAAGGGTGCTGTACTTTGTCAAATGCTTTTTCAACATCTATTGAGAGGATCATATGGTTCTTGTTCTTTCTTTTATTAATGTCTTGTATCACATTGATTGATTTGCGAATGTTAAACCAACCTTGCATCCCAGGAATAAATCCCACTTGGTCGTGGTGAATAATCTTTTAATATGCTGTTGGATCCTATTAGATAGTATTTTGTTGGGGATTTTTGCATATGTGTTCATCAAAGACATTGGTCTGTAATTCTCCTTTTTGGTAGGGTCTTTGCCTAGTTTGGGGATCAAGATAATGCTGGCCTCATGAAATGAGTTTGGAAGTTTTCCTTCCTTTTCTATTTTTTGGAAAAGTTTCAGGGNTATTAATTCTTCTTTAAATGTTTGGTAGAATTCCCCTGGGAAGCTGTCTGGCCCTGGGCTCTTCTTCGTTGGGAGATTTTTGATGACTGCTTCAATCTCCTTACTGGTGATGGGTCTATTCAGGTCTTCAGTTTCTTCCTGGTTCAGTTTTGGTAGTTCATATTTCTCTAAGAATGCATCCATTTCTTCCAGATTGTCAAATTTGCTGGTGCCCAGTTGCTGATAATATATTCTTATAATTCTTTGTATTTCTTTGGTGTTGGTTGTAATCTCCCCTCTTTCATTTTTGATTTTATTAATTTGAGTCCTTTCTCTTTTCTTTTGGATAACTCTGGCCAGGGGTATAACAATCTTATTAATTCCTTCAAAGAACCATNTCAAAGAACCAGCTCCTAGTTTCATTGATTTGTTCCACTGTTCTTTTGGTTTCTATTTCATTGATTTCTGCTCTGATCTTTATTATTTCTCTTCTCCTGTTGGGAGTAGGCTTTCGTTGCTCTTCTTTCTCTAGCTTTTTTAGGTGTAGGGCTCGGTTGTGTACTTGAGACCTATCTTGTTTCTTAAGAAAGGCTTGTATTGCTATATACGNATTGCTATATACTTTCCTCTTAGGACTGCTTTTGCTGTGTCCCAAAGATTTGGAACAGTTGTGTTTTCATTTTCATTTGTTTCCAGGAACATTTTTAATTCTTCTTTAATTTACCAGTTGACCAATTCATTCTTTTTTTTTTTAATTTTATTTTTATTCTTTGACCAAGGGGTACAGGTCTGTGAATCATCAGGCTTACATCTTTCACAGCATTCACCAAAGCACAAACCCTCCCCAATGTCCATAACCCATCCACCCTATCCCTACCCTCCCACCCCCCAGTAACCCTCAGTTTGTTTTGTGAGATTAGGAGTCTCTTATGGTTTGTCTCCTTCGCCATCCCATCTCGTTTCATTATTTTTCCCTCCCTACCCCCCACGACGNCCACCCTGCCCCTCAAGTTCCTCATATCAGAGAGATCATATGATAATTGTCTTTCTCTGATTGACTTATTTCGCTCAGCATAATACCCTCCAGTTCCATCCATGTCGTTGCGAATGGCAAGATTTCGTTTCTTTTGATAGCTGCATAATATTCCATTGTATATATATACCACATCTTCTTTATCCATTCATCTGTTGATGGACATCTAGGTTCTTTCCATAGTTTGGCTATTGTGGACATTGCTGCTATAAACATTCGGGTGCACGTGCCCCTGAGGATCACTACCTTTGTGTCTTTAGGATAAATACTCAGTAGTGCGATTGCTGGGTCGTAGAGTAGCTACATTTTCAACTTTTTGAGGAATCTCCATACTGTTTTCCAGAGTGGCTGCACCAGTTTGCATTCCCACCAACAGTGTAGGAGGGTTCCCCTTTCTCCGCAACCTCGCCAACATCTGTCATTTCCTGACTTGTTGATTTTAGCCATTCTGACTGGTGTAAGGTGGTATCTCGCTGTGGTTTTAATTTGTATTTCTCTGATGCCGAGTGATGTTGAGCACTTTCTCATGTGTCTGTTGGCCATTTGGATGTCTTCTTTGGAGAAATGTCTGTTCATGTCTTCTGCCCATTTCTTGACTGGGTTATTTGTTTTATGGGTGTTGAGTTTGAGAAGCTCTTTATAGATTTTGGATACTAGCCCTTTATCTGATATGTCATTTGCAAATATCTTCTCCCATTCTGTCAGTTGTCTTTTGGTTTTGTTGACTGTTTCCTTTGCTGTGCAAAAGCTTTTAATCTTGATGAAGTCCCAATAGTTCATTTTTGCCCTTGCTTCCCTTGCCTTTGGTGAGGTTCCTAGGAAGAAGTTGCTGCGGTTGAGGTCGAAGAGGTTGCTGCCTGTGTTCTCCTCGAGGATTTTGATGGATTCCTTTCTCACATTGAGGTCTTTTATCCATTTTGAGTCTATTTTTGTGTGTGGTGTCAGGAAATGATCCAGTTTCATTTTTCTGCATGTGGCTGACCAGTTTTCCCAACACCATTTGTTGAAGAGACTGCCGTTTTCCCACTGGACATTCTTTCCTGCTTTGTCCAAGATTAGTTGACCATAGAGTTGAAGGTCCATTTTTGGGTTCTCTATTCTGTTCCACTGATCTATGTGTCTCTTTTTACACCAGTACCATACTGTCTTGATGATGACAGCTTTGTAATAGAGCTTGAAATCTGGAATTGTGATGCCGCCAACTTTGCTTTTTTTTTT
>LNAC01002367.1:0-15704 GCA_002007465.1 Ailurus styani | reverse complement strand
GTAAGCCTGATGATTCACAGACCTGTACCCCTTGGGCAAAGAATAAAAAAAAAAAAAGGAAGGAAGAAAGAAACATGTGGATCTAAGAGATGCAAGGAGTGACTTCAGTGGATGCTGTGATATGCTACCTGATTCCCCACTTCAGTTCTGAGGATTCATTCCCCCAGTTGCCAGGATCATTAGCTGCTGAAAGCTAACAATTGAGTACTTCTCCAAGAATTGCCCTTGGCTCGAGAGAGATGCCTCACCTAAGGTCATGCCTGCTGCCTCTCTTCAGGAGGTACCTGCAGCCAATGAGTGGCCAGGGTCCAAAGTCTCAGACCCTGTGCCTCATTTTGGGATAACTATAAAGGGATCTCCAAATTCCAGATCTCCCCAGGATCAGCTGAGGTCATTGTTGTAATACATCATAGCTCAACTTCTTCCTCTGCCCAGCCCTTCCCCTCACTCTCTCACAGATGTTGAGGGAACTCCCTAGTAAATTTCCTACCACAAATCTCTAGCTCAGAATCTATTTCCTTGGAGCATGATCTGAAACACAACAGGCGAAAAAATCCTAAAAATCATTCCCACACATTGACCCCATGGTCTCACATCCAAGACAGTTCCAGGAAATAATGAGAGATGAAATCAGAGTTTTGAGTTGGCTGTTGTGGCATTATAGTTTTAAAAACTATAAAGCACCTAAATGTTCAAGAAGAGGGGATAAATAAAATAATGACCTAGAATTCTTCACAGTCATGACAGTTCATATTTTTGAAACATATGTAGTGATGTGGGAAAGTATTCACAATATAACAAGACAGCAGGATACAGAACCATAAAACTATAAATGGTCCACAAACATATCACTTGAAGAACTCTAAAGTGTAAGAGAAATTCAATGTCCCAGAGGTGAATGTATGAGGAAAATCCAAGAAAACAGTTGAATTTCATTCGCGTAAAAATTCTCTCTCACAGCTAGACTGATTTTTAGATAAAATACAGTGAGATCTCCAGCACAGGATATTTCAAGAATGGCATAAATGACCTCTTGGCAAGCTCGATCTAGAGTGGAATTCAGTATTAAGTTACAATTTTAAGGTACCTTTCGGCCATCTGGAATTCCATTCTACAGTGGCTAAGTGTCTTGGAGATGTGTGGTTTTAGTCTGCTTTCCCTTGCTTTCTCTTCAGTTTGCTTCGGTTTAGTTGGTTTTCCTTAGTTAACAACCTCACTCTTGAAGATGTCTTTCTTCGGCATACTTTGACAATTCAGGGAGAAGGGATTTGCTTGATCATTCGCACCTCAAAACCTTAAAATCCTCAGGCCTTCATCACATGCATTAGAGGGAAAGAATTCAAATAAAAGAAACTCATTTAGATGACACCACCAAGAATTCTGGGCAACAGGAAGGAGTAACCCAGCCCTAATACTAAGGGGGAGGGAATGGTTTCTAAAAGTAAGGTTTTATATTTGGATAAACTAATGGTGATGCGAAGTTATGCTTCGTGTTCGAACTGTCCCCTGTGCATATGCTGTCACTCTCAGCAGAGCCCAACCACACCAAAGCAGTTCAAATAATCTGACCCTGTTCCCCCGCCAAGCCCCTGCCATTTTCTAGGTCGGAATAAAAATCAAGCATTCTCGTTTTCCCAGGTCCTTCCCCCCACCCCCAAGATAGTTCAAACACCTGGAGGGGCAATTTGAAGGCTTTACAGAGTGAGTGAGATTTAAGGCAGACAGACCGCCCCCTCACACACTACTCCACACTCCCAGGAGGAAAGTGTGCGGAGGAAGGAGACGCCATTCATGCTCCAAGGACAGAGGAGCCCTTTGCATGTCTTCTTTGTGCTCTCCCTTCAGTGAGAAGTGTCAGGCCCCGTTGCTGCCCTGCCCTTTCCAACCAACGAGGTCCTGGCCAGGCCATGGGAGAGGAGTCCCTCGAAGCAAACGGGACCCACAACTTTGTGTTCTTGGTAAGTCCCCAAGGTAGGCTGATGGTCTCTCCTTCCCTCTTCACCTGGTTTTTCTCTGTGATATGATTAAAAGGCAAGAATATACCAAGGGGTGGGGCGCCTGGGTGGCTCCGTGGGTTAAGCGTCTGCCTTCAGTTCAGGTCATGGTCCCAGGGTCCTGGGACTGGGTCCCAAATCCTGCTCTCTGCTCAGTGGGGACCCTGCTTCTCCCTCTCCTTCTGCCTGTAGCTCTGCCTACTCATGCTCTGTCTCTCTGTGTCAAATAAATAAAATCTTTAAAAAAAAAACAACAAACCCACAACCTAAAAGGGACAAAGCAATCTTAAAGGGACAAAGGGATCTTAAAGAGACTGGATGATGACACAAGGAAACTAACAGTGATCAATAAGAGTGGTACAGAGGATTTAATCCCTCTCCACTCTGTAGAACCGGGGAAATCTCCTTGCTGTAGAACCATTAATTGAAGAAAATTCCGTGTGGAACCAGAATACCTGTTTATTCAACAACCATTTTGAAAGCTCTTGCTCTATGTCAGGCCCTCTAAAGGTGCTAAAGATGCAAAGACCTAGACTCTGCCCTCATGGAAATTACATTGTAGCAGCTCAGAGATTTATTAGGAGATTGCCCTCCAAACCTGGCCGACTGCACCCCACTGTGAGACACAGCCGTGCCTCGGGCTCCTCCGTCCCTTGGAACCTTTCAGGAGTGCTGAGAAAGGGAAACACCAGCCAGAACCATCCCAAGAAAAGGATTACCTGGGAACAACTCAAGGAAATCTTCAGAGCTGCACCTGTTTCCCTCTCCTCCACCGCCGCCAAGCAGGAAGACAAGACCAAACTGGAGAGAGAGATGTTCAGACACCAAAGCAGTGCCGAAGCCTCAGCGGGAGCATCACCCCCGGTGCTGGGGCAGCCCCGGGCAAAACCGCACAAGAGACAAAGTTGTAACCGTCCCAACTTCACCTCATTATCTATCTCCCAGACACTACCTCCACTGTCAGCTGCCTTGAATATGCCCCCAATCCTCTAAGAAGCCCAGACATGCCCTAAGACGGGTGTCTGATTAAGAAGGCAAATGAGGCTTACCCTCACCAGGGATGCCTCCACAGCCCCTGGCCAGCCCTCCACCCAGACCGGCAGAAGCCGTGTAATGGAAAAAGCTGGGCTTCGGGGCCAGAGGGACCCGGTTCTCCACCCCAGTTCCACCACTTACTATCTGGTGACTGGCGGGCAAGTTACTTAACCCCTTTCAAACCCCAGTGTTCATGGCCATAAAATGTAGATAATAACGTCCATCCAAGTACCTTTGGGGAAAGATTAAAGGATAAACGTGCTCTTCGTTCCTTATGCTATCCTTCCTCATCCCATAAGGGAAATCTATAGCTCTCAGCAAAAACAAAATAAGATAAAATCTTTAAAATGGGGTACCTAGGTGGCTCCATTGGTTAACCATTTGTCTTCAGCTCAGGTCATGATGCCAGGGTCCTGGGATCGAGCCCCGAGTTGGGCTCCCTGCTCGGCGGGGAGTCTGCTTCTCCCTCTCCCTCTGCCCCTGCTTGTGTTCCTCCTCTAGCTCTCTTTCTCTCTGCCAAATAAATAGATCAATCAAAAATTTTAAAATTAATAAATAAGAAAACAAAATAGGCATTGACAGAAACTCCATCCTGAATAGGGAGTCCCACCTGTGGTTTGCCTTGGCTGCGAAGGGGCAGAGCCCCGGTGCAAAGATCCAGGAGATCACCTTAGCCAGAGCCAGGCCTCTGGGCAAACTGTGTGGAAGAAGCTATCAGTATTATAATCCCCCCTAAGAGCATGAAAAGAAAAGGTGTTCTTGGTTGCTCCAAAAAGCTCTAGGTTCTAAAGAGTCTGTCCTAGACATAATGAAGAAAGGAAAGATAGGACTTGGCTTTATTTACAGAGGTGAGGTCACTGGGACTCGCTGCCTGTTACCTGGCAAGACCTCAGGGCTGGCCTCCCCCCAAAACTACGCATTACCCTCTATCAGGCAGCCTGTGCTTGGCCCCATCAGCCAGCTCTTCCCCCCAGCACTGCTCCTCCCTCTGTGTCCTTCATCCTGCTCTTCTCTCCACCTAGAAAGCCCTCCTTTCCTGTTTGCCCCTCTCCTTCCCTCTCACACACACTCTCCCCCTCAGACAGACCCTGCACCAGGCTGGGCAAGTTAACAGAAGCCAGAGCCCAGGGTGCATGTCTGTGGACCTGGGCCAGGGGGTCTGCAGGAGCTGCTCAGGCTTGTGCAGACCTGGGACTTCCTCTGGAATGTGGTTCTCAACCAGGGTGTGCTTAGAACCAACTTGGGAGCTTTAAAAAACATACAGCCAGAGCCCACCCCAAACCAACTGAATCATAATACCTTGCGGGGAGGGGGTGCCTGGGCCTCTGTATTTTTAAAAGTTTCCACCCTAGACTCTAATGTGCAGTTCTGGCTAAAAATCACTGCTCCCAGATAAGGACTTTTCTATATAAAAATAATTGGAAGCCATGGTATCACTTCAAAGACTCTACAAGTAGAACTGATGGAAAATAACACAAAAAGCAGGTGTTGAACAACCTGACCATTTTCAAATCAAAGGGACCAGGTAATAAAAAGTTTGGGATGTTCAAAGACCCGGGTAAGAAATCAGACGAAGGTTTCATTATTTCTCAGGATTTATTGGCCAGCAGAGGAGTGGAAAGGAGTGGAAACTTTGTCTGGACATGGGTCCTAAAATTAACCAGCACCTGTAGGTCCAGAATTAGCAAAGCAAAAATAGTCAGAAGTATAAATATAATTTGTAAATTGGTCTAGGATGGTAAAATTCTCAGGCAATAAGCAAAAAGCTTTGCTTAAGGACAATGCAACAGTGTGACAGCTTATTTTTTGTTTTGGAAAGGGTAACCACATGATAGGGGGAGAGAAACGTAGCAGAGGTTGGGTTTTGGATTTGAGTTGCAGCACTTTGTACAGCAACTCATGAAATTTTAATTGCCTAAATGGTTCAAATGGGCAGAGGGAGCAAGTCACATGGGTTGAATCCTAACAAAAAGATAACGAACGAAAGGGGAGACTCTCTGGCAAGTCTCTAGAAAGGAGAGGATTCGAGGGTGTCCTGGGATCTGTGCTTGCTCACTTTAGGTTTAACTATACATCCTAGTTAGCAATGTAGAAAAGAGAACAAAAGACCCCTGAACGAAATCTGAAGAAGACTTGTAAATGAAGATGTTGGCAAACCCCTGCAAGAAGAGCAAATTGAGATGAGTGGGCTCATGAGGTTTAACCTATGGACAAAGCAGCAAAAAGCTGAGATTACTTATAAAAAGGCAAACTCGCTCATTGGAGGGACATTAATCAGAACCCCTTATACGGCCAAAACAAAAGTACCCAGGCCACAGAACTATCCAAAACGACAGAGGTAAGAGTGGCCGGCACCCAGGTGAGGGAAGAAGCACAGAAGCCCACAAGCCGGCCCCAGCCCACCCCTCTGACTCATTCTTCAGATCAGCCTCAGCCACAGCCCTAGCATGGACAAAGGCAAAACAAACTGACTCTATTGATTACCAGCCATACATGGCTTCTTTCTAGAAAAATAAAAAGTCCAATAAATATCCAATCACCAAATAATCTACGTCAAGATCTGTTTCCCACCATTGCCATACTTTGAACAGCATGTGCCAATGGCCAAACTCTAGAAAGCTTTCATATTTCTACAGCAGCCTGATCTAAAAAGAAAAAAGGGAGGTTGGGTTGGCTGGTGGAGGGGAGAAAGAGATCTCAACAGCCAGCAGGTGCTGAAAGGCTGCTGTGGGCGTTGCCCTGTATTAGACACGTGATTCCCGTTGCTGTGAGGCGGCTGTCACGTGGAGGAGCTGGAGAGCTTAAGCACGCATGCGAGTACATGTCCGGTGAGGGTGCTCAGCTGTGTTGGAATTTGTCCAACGAACTACAGGTCTCTGCTCTTTCCTTCTGCTGCCCAGTCACCCGCTGTTGTCTTTAAGAGGGCCCCCCCCATTTTTTTCCTGGCCCCAAATCCACCTGTCTGCCTCTGCTTCTAGAGCCTTCGGAGCATGGGTGGACAGTGCTAGCACACCGACCCTTTCACTGATGCTCAGCCAGTGAGCAAGCCTCTCCTCTATGTAGCTACTGATGGTGCCCGCCAATCTCGTGGCCCCTCTGGCTCCTTACCAAGCCAGGGAGGACAAATATCCCCTTCTTGTGGGAGTGCCTCTACTCTTTGGAAAGTTTTCATGCAGAATTCAGTGGTTTCTGACTTCTAACGTGTCGGCTTCTGGCCCAATGGGTCAAGAATCAGGCAGAAGGAAATGAAAAGGAGTGATACGGCAGTCAGACAATTAAAAGGACATGAAAGGGAATGCAGGATCCCCTGAGATGGGCAAAAGGCAGAGCAGTTTAGAGTGCAGACACTGAAACTAGAGTGGGTATAAATCCTGGCTCCGGCATTTTCTATGTGAGCTTGAGTAATTGTCTCTGCCTCAGTTTCCTCACCAGTAAAATGGGTTGTAGGGAACATTCCGAGTGAAGCACTTAGAAATGCTCCATAGATGCTAGAAAAACAAAAGTGGAGCAGAGGAGAGGATTCCAGAATTCTCAAAGTACATTATCAGCTTAGATGAAGAATGTTCATAGACTTACTTCCCTTGTTTACTTCTCCAGGGACTATTCCATGTTCCTCCTCTTTTGTGTAGAGCAATAGGCTTCTCAAGTTGTTCTTGCAACTATTTATCCCAAGTGAAATGGGAAATAACAAAGTATGCACTGAAGCTGGGTGGCTGTCAGCAACGGGCCTCCTTGGGCAGAGAGAAGATAGGATTTGTGACTGGGGATGAAGGAGAAATTATCATGAAACTGGATCCCCAAAAGTCAACATTTCTAGCCCTGACAGAAGTTTCTTCCTGACTTTAGATAAATCTTTTCTGTTTTGGACCACCTGGGCAAACTGAGAAGCAGTTGAGATATTGAAAATTTCGATCTGAACACAGGGTGCCGAACCCAAGCCAAAAAAACAGATGAACAAGTCCAACCCTCCTGCCAGTCCCTCTTCTTAGTGCATCTCAGCATCATTCAAAACCCTCTGCTGTGACAGCTGTTGCTGTTTCTGCCACCAAGGAGAGTGGACTGGACAAAGGCCCGGCGTTCTGAGTTTCCTAGCACACAGCCTCCAACAGGAGCAATAGAAAAGGCAGGGAAGGGCACCTGGGTGGCTCAGTGGGTTAAAGCCTCTGCCTTCACCTCAGGTCATGATCTCAAGGTCCTGGGATTGAGGCCCACATCGGGCTCTCTGCTCAGCAGGAGCCTGCTTCCTCCTCTCTCTCTGCCTGCCTCTCTGCCTACTTGTAATCTCCCTCTCTCTCTCTATCTCTCTCTCTCTCTCTCTGTCAGATAAATAAATAAAATCTTTAAAAAAAAAAAAAGGCAGGGAACAGGGAAATGATAATACGCACTGTTTTACTGCAGCTGCTGGCCCCAAAGGCAGCTTTGGATGCCATCTTTGGATTTCTTGAGATTTTCCAGTATCTGGAACATAGTAGGTTCTCAAAACATATCTTCAGAATGAAAAAAACTCGAAGAATGCATGCAAGAGGTGGCTGGGTCCCTGCAGCCTACTCCCAGGGGAAATAGGGAAACAACATTTTGCTAAACAGAGCACTCAGTAGTAAGAGGCATCCCAGCCTGAGAGGGAGAGAAGCAGGCTTGGTGCCCATCCTCTAGAGTAGTGTGCGAAAGGATTTCCCAAGGCTCTGGTTAAAAATGCAACTCCCAGAACTCCACTGCCCAGGAAGGGAGACTCTGGGAGGGGGGCCCAGGAATTTTCTTTTTTTTTTTAACAAGCTCCACAGGTGATGTCAAACCAGGTGGTCTGTGGTTCACACGGGAAGGAACAACTGCTCCAATTCCCACTCTATTGGTAGCCTTACCTTGAGCTTCTAAGATGATCAGAATGCTAGCCACCTTTTCCCCCAGGAGAACTCCTTGGCCTCTTAAAAATGAATGGAAGCCACAGCCTCCCAGACCTAAATGCAGGTGGAAATCTTCGGGACAGGATGACATGTAAACCCACTCATCAGAGAACAAGTCCCAGGTTGACCGGAAGAGGAGATTCTGGTGGGGATGAGCGATGAGTGGAGAGTGACATTATCTGAAACACAGCCCCCTACCCCACGGACATTCCTGTCACAGGAAGTAAGAGCCTCCTGCATAAACACAGGCATCCCGAGAGAAAATTCCTGGAAAACATAGAGGTTTTTATTGCTTCGTTTTAGAAAGACAACAGGGTCAGTCCCTCCATTCTTACAAAATATGGCTAAATTGAGAGCTCAGTATCCTGCAGAACACCATAAAAGTTTAATTTTGTGTTGTTACTGGCTTAATTCTTAATAGCAGGCTTTTTAAGAGAAGCAGAGTAATAAGGGGCATTCCTGTGATTACTTCTGTGAGAAAGTGGGATTTTAGGACTGACGGACGTTCCGCTGGAAAGCCAGCTGGTCTTGGGAGGGTAGTGTCCTTGCAGGCTCAAGTCTCAGACACACAAAACTCAGAGCTCAGGAAATGGGCCCTCCCTCAGGGGACCAGGAGTTCAATGTCTCCCCAGGTGTGTGTGAAGGAGAAAAACCAAACAGGACCGAGGAGGAACTGGCGAGCTAAACTCCCAACCTTAATCCACTGAAGTGAAATGCAATCTGCTCCCTGATCCAGGGGAAGGGACCACAAAGACAATGCTAGGTCCTCACCTGGAAACTGCTGGAATGCAGTCTGTCTGCACAGAGCTCTCCCATCTGCAGCAACCTGATGCCCTACCTTCTCCCAGACCAAGACTCTTTTCTACTCCATTCTGCTAGCATTTGTTGAGTGCCTAATGGATACCCTGGGAAGTGCAGGGAACCCAACCCTTCAGCTCAGCCAGTGTATATCTGAGCAGTGGCCAGCGTCCTACTTGAGAAAAAAAGACACACTTAAAGGCCCTGTGAGATTTTTAAGGAACAGTAAAGGATCAGAAGTTCAAATAACAAGATCAGAAGGCACTAGCTACTGACAAAAGAATTGTATCCTGAAGTTGTTTTTTTAAATATTTGTTTAGAGTTCCAACACATTTGCCCAAATTTAGTAATCTTTGTCAGATATGCAGTCTACACCTAATGGATTCATAGTGCAGGTAAAACTATACATGTGCAAAGAAAACAGGGAAAACATTTCTGCTACCTGATTATAATTGACTTCATAATTAGAAATTATATTACAGCTTTATAAAGTAATTGTTAAAAACGTTTAAAATTTATCTTTAATGACATCAGACTTGGAAAATAATATTTCAGTAGGATTTGATGAAAAAGAGGAGATTTTGATGATCAAGTAAGAGGAAACCTGGCCTCAGATTTTAGATACTTATCTCTCATTCTTTAAAAAATAAAAATGACCCTTACTCTTGGCAAAAAATAGTGCACATTGTAAAAATTTTTGAAAAACACACTAAAAATCAAAAGTAAAAAATATAGATTATGCATGGCCAACAGGATGTAACTGCTGTGAACATTCCACTGTACTTCTGTCTGGGTTTTTTATTCTAAACATATATGCATATATCATTTTAATTGGAAGATACAAACATCTTTATCATCTGCTTTTTTATTTTTTACTATAAAGCTGTCCATTTTATTGCAGTATCATCAACACTGTATTTATTAGGTTTCTTCTTATCCTTGACAAATAACCCCAAAATTGTCTCATCTGAATTTTTATTTATCTGACCGCTATTGAGATCAGCCTTTGCTTTCCTTTGATTTAATGACCACTTGTACTTTTTCATATATAAATTATCTTTTGTGCCTTTTGCCTACTTTTTATTTTTTTTTTGAAGATTTATATATTTATTTGAGAGAGAAAGAGAGCATGCATGAGACATGGGGAGAGGCAAAAGGAGAGGGAGAGGAGGTCAAGCAAACTCCCCACTGAGCACAGAGCCTGACACAGGGCTCATTTCTATAACACTGAGACCATAACCTGAGCCAAAATCAAGAGCCAAATGCTTAACAGACTGAGCCACCCAGGTGCCCCTGCCTACTCTTCTGCTGGAATATTCAGTTTTCTTGGAATTGAAAAGATTATGAAGAAATACGAATGTTTCCTTGGTTATATATATGTTACAAATATTTTCACTGTCATTTAATTTTGACTTGGTTCATGGTGTCATTTCACACTCAGCATCTTTAATTTGTGTGTCGTCAAATCTATCCATATTTTCCTTTTCAGTTTCTCCCTGTTTTTTTAAGTGTAGAAACTATTTCCCCACATGATCCAACATCCAGGTTAATTTTCTTCATGTTAGTATGATTCAGTTTCTATATTTTGAAAAAAATAATGCACTTACGTGATTATAGGGCCAAATTTATAGGTTTACGTATATATATAGTGGTCCCACCTCTACCCCTACCTTCCTCACCCCACCAAACTCCTTTCCCTGTAGGTATTCATTTTTATTAGTGTCCTGTTCACATATTCAGTACTTCTTTTTGCAAACTTTAGAAAAATTATCTATTTGATCATTCTGGAACTAATACAGGGTATTGCATATTGAAAAGGATTGGGTTTTTTCCTACTGAAGTTTCTAATTGGTAATGACTGAGAGCAAAATGTTGATTTCTGAACATTTATTTTGAATACATTTATTTTGTTAATTTTTATTTAAAGATTTTATTTATTCATTTGACACAGAGAGAGAGAGATTACAAGTAGGCAGAGAAGCAGGCAGAGAGAGAGGAGAGAGGAGGAAGCAGGCTCCCTGCTGAGCAGAGAGCCCGATGTGGGGCTCGATTCCAGGACCCTGGGGTCATGACCCGAGCCGAAGGCAGAGGCCCAACCCACTGAGCCACCCAGGCACCCCGTACCTATGGTTTTTAATCATAAGACTCTTTTCAAGCTCTCAACGAGAATGGCCATTGTCACCTCTGGAGTTGCTGTTATCATTTCTGTTAGTTAGGATGAGCTACATTACATTGCAATGTCATGTTTGTAAACAACCATGAAATCTTAAAAGCTTAGAACCGTGGGGGTTTTTTCTTACTTAGGGATCATCAGCATGGATCATGGGAAGCTCAGTTCCATGCTAGCCAGACTCCAGGACCCATTCCACTAGAGGTTACACAATCGAACGTTGTCAGCTATTGTTGCTCAGACTGGGGGAGGGGTAGGTGGAAAATTATGCACTGGTTCCCACAGCCTTCTCTCTGGAAGGGACACACATCATTTCCAATCACATTTTATAGCAAGTTAAGTCATATGACCATGGCTGCCTTTAAAAGAACATAGAAATTCTATCCTACCATTTGCCTAAAAGAAAACTACTTGGAAAATATGAGTGGACAACACTAACAAACAGTCTAAACACACACATCTATATACACACCCACAAATTTATGAATAGATTCTTCACCATTGATGATGGTTTTTAAGGTATCTTGGGGTTTTGACAGTGACAGAAGTGATCCATGTTAATTATACTAACAAGATAATTATTTTTTTAAGAGAGAGAGAGTGAGTGAAGAGCGGCCGGGGGAGAAGAAGAGAGAATCTCAAGCAGGCTCCACGTTCAGTGCAGAGCCTGACATGGGGCTTAATTTCACAACCCCGAGATTATGACCTGAGTCAAAATCAAGAGTCGGACACTGAACCTACTGAGCGACCCAGGTGCCCCCTAACTAGATGATTTTTAACAGATTCTCTAATCCAATAATGCTAACCTTCCAACTTAAAGATTGGATTTTTTAGGGATACCTGGGTGGCTCAGTCATTGGGCATCTGCCTTCAGCTCAGGTCATGGTCCAAGGGACATGGGATCGAGCCCCACATCAGGCTAACTGCTCGGCGGGAAGCCTGCTTCTCCCTCTCCCACTCCCCCTGCTTGTGTTCCCTCTCTCGCTGTCTCTCTTTCTCTGTCAAAATAAATAAATAAATAAATAAATAAATAAATAAGATTGACTCTTTTAAACTTATGAATTGTTAGGGCTTTGACTTACTTCTTCCCTTCTCTTTAGTTTAAATTAATTAATGTTTACTATAATTTGCAGGTGGCTGATTTCCAGATTTAGGTTCGTAATCATGTACAACATAGCTAGTAATTTAATTATAAATGCAAGTAATGCCTAAGAGGCCATGGTTTACCCTCAAATCTCACTGAGTTCAGAAAATTTGGGTAATCCATACTCTAGGAAAGTCCTTACCTTAAAACACTGATCAATAAAGAGATGGCCACGTATTCATAAATGTCAAGTAATTGCTAAATTATTTGGCCTGACAAATCATTCCTAGTTGTGTCTAAAGTCAAAGGTATCATCAAATCTTTCCTCATTTGAGGTTAATTGCATTTCTTATACAATTACATGGCTTCTACATGGTTGCCAGGTAGAAAGTGGTGTCATTCAATCCTCACCAACCCAACCAAACAGGATCTTCCATTCCCATGGCCTCCATCATGCCCATGTGGTTGGGCATGAAATCATATAGAAATCATATAAAAATTCTCTTCTGAGTCTCCCAAATGTGTCAGTGAACCAAGAGCCTGCAAATATATGATTATGGTATTAAATCATTGATTAGTGACACAGAAAAACTAAGTGTTTTTATAGCATGCACGCCTTAAGAGATTTCTCAAGACATTAAAAACCCCAGTGGTGGGGCGCTTGGGTGGCTCAGTGGGTTAAAGCCTCTGCTTTCGGCTCAGCTCATGATCTCAGGGTCCTGGGATCGAGCCCCACATCGGGCTCTCTGCTCAGCAGGGAGCCTGCTTCCCTCTCTTGCTCTGCCTGCCTCTCTGCCTACTTGTGATCTCTCTCTCTGTCAAATAAATAAATAAAATCTTTAAAAAAATAAAAATAAAAGTAAAAAAAATAAAATCCCCAGTGGGAGTTCTGGTTGGTATGGGCTGTGAGGATTCTGGCTGGGGTGCTGGGATAATGCCCTTACTTACATGAGGAAGATTGGGAGAGAAATATGTGTTCCCCCAACCTCCCAAAAAACTTTGTAATCATGATATATATAACACATATAGTACACACACATATGCATATATACATTTTTTAAACATGATCCTGGAGGAGAATGTTCTTTTACTTGTTCTTCACATTGTCCTATCACAGGAGACCCTCAGTCAGGATTTTGAAGTTTGTTTGTTTGGGGTGTGGTAAATGTTTTGGTCCGTGAAAGTAAGGCACACTCTGCTGAGGGAAAATCGACCACCAAACCACCCTCACATGTCCCTGCCCCTCCTCTGGTTTATTTTAGCCTTAGCAATTAGCTAAATTAGCATTGTTTAAAAATGACTATTCTTTGGTCTCCCTTGGAGCACATTTCTCACCCGCAACCCAACTCCTTTGTGCCAGCCAAGAATTTGACTAATCCTGAACAAGTCACCCATTTTGGATGACAATTCTGAGTGTATGTTCCTAACTGTCATTAGTGTGTCTTCTATGGTTTTCTTTTTTTCCTTCTTGTGTTCCTTCATTGGTGCTTTTGACCTGTGTCCATAAATGTCTGCTTCATACCATTTAATTTTATACATTTTGTTTCATTTCTTTTAGATTTTAGGAAACAATGGGTATTTAAGAGAATAAGCATTTAAAGTCAAACAAGGAAAGGCTGGAATTGACAGAGCTGGGTTGGCCATTTGAGAGTCATGACCAAAAGGGCCCAGAAAAGCCTTTCCAGTGTGCTCTGCAGGGATGTCTGCCTGTATCCCAATACATCAAACATTTTGCTACTCCCAAGCAAGTTCTTGGCCCCTCAAAATACACCGCCAAATCTGAAGATATATAATTAAATGATATATAATTAATATAGAATGATATGTAATTATTTGGTTCGCCTTAGATGTAAATCTATGTCCTTCCTTAATGTGCCTGCATGTGTGAATAGCAAAATATAGAACTCTCTCTGTTGTGTGAATAAAAAAGGAGCAAATCTAATCACAGGTATAAATATCCTTCTAGAACCGCACTTTAGAGAGTAAGTTCTCTGGAACAACCGTCCCTTAGGATATTAACAAGTGTTGCGAAAGGGAAAAAAGACCTGTCATCCAGTGGGTCATGCTGGATTAAATAAATTTAAACAATGATCTTTACGTAGACTTCTCTGTATCTTTAATGTGATGTTAATAGGCATTCTGAATCTCCAATGCAATCTTAAGTATGCATTTAGCTGTTTCCTGAGTTTATTTAATCATAGAATCCAATTTTTGAGAAATGTTTTGTGGCACATATTTTAGGAATCTCTACTCCAAAAGAAAGAAAAACGTACAGTGTTTAGTTGAAAAGACAACGTCATTTAAAATTAGCAGATGAAGGGAAGGCCACCATTCATATCCCAGGAAACTAAAACCTCATACCTGATATGGAGCCCATTTCCCTATTTGATCACTAATATAAATTTGTCCTTGTAAGGGATTCCCAGAGCCTATAATCACCTGTAGTAAATTGACTCTTATACATTGTCTCACTACCAACTATAATGAAAACAAGTCTTAGACCAAATTCTGTTTCACACACAGGCATTTATTAACAGCTCTTATAGCATGTTCAGTAATTTCAGAGAAGTCCCAGTTTTCTGTCTTTTTACATATATTTTTTAAGATTTATTCATTTGAGGGGCGCCTGGGTGGCTCAGTGGGTTAAAGCCTCTGCCTTCGGCTCAGGTCATGATCTCAGGGTCCCGGGATCGAGTCCCACATCGGGCTCTCTGCTCAGCAGAGAGCCTGCTTCCTCCTCTCTCTCTCTCTGCCTGCCTCTCTGCCTACTTGTGATCTCTCTCTCTCTCTGTCAAATAAATAAAAATCTTTTTAAAAAATATTTATTTATTTGAGGGGGGGGTGGGGACAGGGAGGAGCAGAAGAAGGAGAGAACCTCCAGCAGACTCCCCGCTAAGAAGAGAGCTGTCATGACCCTGAGATCATGACTTGAGCCAAAATCAAGAATCAGACACTCAACCGACTAAGCCACCCAGGCACCTCTCTCTTTTTAGATGTTCTCACTATCACCTTCAGTGGAGCAGTTCTTCAAGGCAGACCTGACGACGTTCCAGAGCAAGGATTCTAGAAGCCTCAGAGTCCTTATGAGACAACTAGAAATCCTTCAACAAAGTGGCTGAATACAGGACAATTTAGGAATCAAGTCTCAGGCACTATCTCTAAGGGAAAGGCAACAGGCTTTGCAGGATTCTTATGCTTACTTTCTCAAAAGTCATGGAATGGCTCTAATATTTTAGCTAACCTATACAACTGTATTAATTTTCTAGGACCGTGATAAAAGAAAATACTAAAGACTGGCAGACTTAATTAGGAGAAATGTATTTTCTCCCAGTTCTAGAGTCTAGGAGTTCCAAATCAAGGTGTCTGCAGGTTTGGTTTCCGTGCAGGCCTTTCTCCTTGGCATACAGAGAGCCGCCTGCTCATTGTGTCCTCACACCTTCTACCCTCTGTTCATGGATGTCCCTGGTGTCCCACGGTGTGTCCAGATTTCCTCTTCTGAGAAGGACACCAGTCATATCGGATGAGGGCCCACTCTAACGGCCTCAGTTTAACTTAATCATTTCTTTAAGGGTCCTATCTCCAAACACAGCTACATTCTGAGATACTAAAGGTTAGAGATGCAACTATGAATTTGGGCGAAACATCGTTCAGTCCGTAACAATATCCGAAATATTGATTTCATCCAAATGGTGTCTCATATCTAATGTTCATCTTGTTAATTC